>VWYH01002309.1:63861-120415 GCA_013399365.1 Pampusana beccarii | reverse complement strand
AAAAAAAAAAGGGGGGGGGGCATTCTCCTCTTGGACTTGTTGGTTGGTTGGTTGTTGTTTCTGGGTTTTGTTGGTTGGTTGGTTTTGTTGTTTTGCTTTGGTTTGGGTTGCGTTTTTTTGTGGTACTAATGGTGTTTTCTTTAAACTTCTAATACCTGTTTGTATTTCCTGAATAAATGTAATGCTGTGAACCAACTTACTCTCTTTTTTACTCTTGTCATTATTCAGAAAGAAATCTATGAAAAGGTGGCTGCTCACTTATGAATAACAAATCTTGTAAAATTATACTCTGAATGAGGTCTTTCCTTTCATTCCCTCTGTGCAGTTTATCTTCTAAATCAAATCGATTCTGACTATGTTTCTACAAGAAATGCCAATTGTGCATTCTGATCTCCATTAACCTATCTAGGGGAAAAAAAAAAAAGAAGAGACTTCAAAACACATGTGGCACTAGAGGCTTGATGAAGCAAAACGATGAAATGATGACAAAGTCTAACGAATACTGCGATTTAAAGCATCTAGCCTTTGAATAAAAAGAACACCTAGAGGGTTTCCTTTCCCAACTGCCACCACAAGTGATTTGATATTAGGTCTTTGACAGCACTACTAATTTTCCTCTCTCCCCTGGAAGTGCAGTAGATCTGTGCTATCTTATTAGTTATCTTCTTCACTGCATAAATGCTGGGTATTCTTACCAGAAAGAATGTATTAATAAACATATAGCGACATCAAGAGGACCAACTGCTGTTGATTAATGGATGGTGGACATGTTAGACTGGGAGAAACCAAATGTGTCAGCAGAGGCTGTTTAATCTGAATGAAATCATCTCTGATCTAAAACAGGAGGTGTATTCAAAAAAACTGGTTTTTATCTTTACTTACAGCATTAATAGTGGTAGAAATTTAATGCTTATTCTTGCAGGAAAAATCAAAATACCGATATTGATCCACGATTCCCTTAGTTTCTTTTCAAGCTGTTCCTTAGATATTCAGAAAGAAAACTAAGCAGGCAAGCAAGGAGAAAAACAACTAAACAAACAAAAAAACCCCAGACTTGGACTTTACATGATTTTAACATTTCTGTCACCTTTGTTTTACTCTAAAATAGTGAAGACAACTAGTAATAATAACATATTTTGATAACATCTGTTATGACCATCACATTTATTCTTGAAAAAATAGGAAGCGTTTTCCTCAGAAATCCTTATACTGTCTTTTCCCGCTGTATATCATGTCCCTATACAAAAGGTGAGTGATTCTGTTTATGATGTGGATTTTTTTCACTTACAAATTGATCAGAGAAATATCAAAATTTACCACTGAAGGTCTGCAGTAGCTGCATTCTCACGTGAACTATTCCCTGTAATGTGAACACTTCAAAAGAGAAGGTAGTGAACACTACTTTTCTGGTATTTATTACAACACCATTAATCATTATTGTTCAGTTTTGCTAGTCAATCAGTAGTAATACAGTTTCATAGAAGCTTCATTGTAATTTAGTACATCTCAATGTCATTTTTCACATATCTAATCAATGATTTTTGTTCAAATCCAAGAATTTAAGGAGCAAAGAAATAGGTTTGATATTTCCCTAACTGAAAGGTCTAAAGAAAAGTAATGTTTCATATCTGACACTGCCTTTTTCTTTATTGATCACTCAGTAGAGCTGGAAAAGATCACTGATGTCACTATTGCTCATCTGCTTCCTGTTTTATCACTGACGATACATTGCTCTGTTTGGAAATAAATACTTTAGAACCAATATACTGAGAACAGTCAAAAGTGCCATATTAATTCTAGTAATTTGTTTAATCTCCCTATAGACTAGTTATAGGTAAAATTTTGTAAAGCCTATTTACAAATTCATTTTCTGGTGGCAGTTGAAAATACGTCATTAATTCAGAGCCAAACACTTTAAAATAGAAGGTGTTCATGCATTCTCAAAATAAAAATATATTTTCTTTATTTTAGTCAAACTATGTAACAACCTACAGACCTGTTCAAAAGGCAGGGCTGTTAATTTTTTCTCAAAGTCACAACATGTTTGGGGTTTTTTTTGTTTGTTTTGTGGTTTGTGGTTTATTTATTTTTGTTTGTTTTGGTGGGGTTTTTTGTTTTTTGTTTGTTTGTTTGTTTTTTGTTTGGTTTTTTACGTTAGTAATGACGGATTAGTTTCATTTGAAAACAAATTAAAGAAGGAAAACCAGACATCTACGGGATTCTTAGCTAGCTATAAGAAATGATCTTTTTATATGCCAATAAAGGTGATTTTAGATCTAATGAGCAATTTCAGTAATCGTTTGTAAAATGAAGAAGCGTGGCATTTGCAAATAAAATTATACAGTAAAGAAAACCTACTGTATGTGGCATCATATCTCTCCAGACAGGACATAAAAGCATATGGCCTCCACTCATCAACACCCATGACAAATGTACAATTACATCCTGTATATTGTTTGCAGGAAAAAATATCCATAAACATCTCTTCATCTGTGCTTCAGCTGCAATGTACTGTAGACAGATCTTTTAAATGTGAGCAATGCATTTTAGAAGATATGACTAATCTAGAGAATTTCCATGTGAAAGAGAAATGAGTAATAATTGATTGGCCTAGATCCAAAGTCACAGTGGGGTTCAAAAAGCTTGTAAGTGCCCTCATAAAAATAGAAGCTGTATCAACCAATTGAATTTAATTATATGTGAAGGTGATGAGGGAGCTAAACAGCCTGTAATTGGAGTCCAATTACTCAGCTGGTCTTCCATAAAATTAATTCATCTGAAAGTTTGCCATTGTCCCATGCTCAAGGCCTGCTGCTGGTTTAATTAGTTAATACTGAGGAATCTTGAAACATTACATTATTTTGTCTTTATTGCCAATTATGGTTTAAGGAAAATTGTATATAAAATATTAACATCTGCTTCTAGCACAACTTGGAGAGGGAAAATATCTTTTTCTTAATTATGTTAAGAGGGGGAAAATGTTTTTAAATGCAAGCAAAAATCTTCCTGCTAGTCATAGGTTATCAAATTAAAAATTAAGATGTAAAAGATCATTTGAATGACATGTAGTAAAAATGTGAAGTGTAAGAGTTTATAAAGCAGATTCTTGTAGAGAAATTTAACCGGGCTATAGAGTTCAAAAATCACTTGGACCCAAAAAGAATCCATAGGGGACAACAGCTTGGATCACTGGTCCTTTTATTCAGTAGTAGTATCCTTATTGTCCCTAATAATTATGGGAGTGAGTGCAATAGAATTCCCTGCCTTCCTCCACTATCAGCAATTTAGCATTTACTTCTAAACATTAATATTAAATAGCAATCTTTTATTATGAAGAAAGTTTTTTCGGAATGACTTACTCAAAAACCAACAGCTACTGAAATTTGCTCAAGTAATTTCTGTCTCTATTTTTCGTATAAAAACTGCATAGTCCAGTTGAAATTAATGGATAAGGAGACAGGAAGTACCTGTAGTTAAATTCAACTCTGAAAGATAAAAACATTCCAGTTCTTCTGGTTTGCTTCAAAACTGTCTGCAGACACTGCAAGCTTTTCTACTGTTTTAACACATTTCAGATCAGGCAGCTGACCGGATTGATTCCTTTTATTCTTATGGCAATTTCAGAACTAACAGCCATAGAAAACAAAAATACTATGTAGTCTTAAGTGCACATTATGTGATACTTGCCTTCAAAATATTTTTTGAACCCAAGATAGTGAAGGAGGAAAAAAATACCCAATGAGTCCCCAGAATGGTGTGCATTTATTTCCTAAAATACTTTTTAATATCGATAATTAATTACAGTATGACAACTATAAAAAAATTTAACTTAGAATGCTTGAGGAAGTGTGTATCAACAATGGGCATTTATTTTTTTATGTGTAAGAGCTGAAATTTAGAGAGAATCTATTTTGTGAATAGTGCAGGTTGGATTAAAATAACTTTGTAAGGACTTACACACACTACCTGTATTGTATATTTCTAAAGCTTTCTCAGATGTACAATAAATAGTTCTACCATAGCACCATTGAATATATGTAACACAAATTGTCGTTACAGTTTTTCTATATCTTTCCAGAAATAGAATTACTGAAGCCAATTGCCTTTTAAACTCCTTTTATTCTATCAAGAATGTCAAGATAAATCTATACTTACTGGGGTAGCATTAAAGTCAGTCTTTTAAAACAAAATATACTGTGTATTTCAGAAACTGTGAAAAAGAGGCTAATCTCCTAAGGGCTAGATTTCACTATGCCTCAGAAAGGAAAAAAAAAAAAGTCAATGCTCTGTGCAAAACCAAGTCAGAAACCGAAGAACTTCATCTAACTTTTAAATAAAAATAAATACAGGGCTTAATTTCCTAAACTCAACAAGGAAACTGCTGGAACCTTAAACATTCTTTTAAACCATAGAGATACATTAAGTTTCTTTGATTAATCTGAAATATTTCTATGCTTTGCCAGCTCTGTAAAACATAAAGAAACAAATCAAAAGAAAGTTATTGAACAGTACAGTCAGGAAGGCAAGGAAATTACACTGGTAATGCCTGTGGGCTTCCTGACAAGGAAGGGTCTGCAGTGCTATCATAAACACTACTAGAAATTATCTAAAGAGATTTGGTAAACAGATTTTAAATAGACTTTACTATGTATAATTAGTATATAGGATAGCACCATCATAGGCAATAATAGGCTAAACCATGGGCGATCTACATGGCTCAGTTTCTGTGTTTTCCCTTCCATTTGTGGGAAGACCCATGCACACAGGAAACGAGCAGTGGCCGAGGGCTGTTAGTGTGGGAGAGAAGATACTGAAGTACTCCCCATTGAGCAGGAATGGCAGGACACCGCCATTAAAAGTGCCAGCATTCACTAATGGGAGGAAGGGCAAGTGCTCGTGTTGACTATTAGGAGCTAGTTGGAGTGCCTACTGTTCAGATAAGTAAACTCACTCACCATACAAAAAATAGGAGTCTTTCTCATTTAGACCAACAGGCGGAGTTTCTGCTCAAAGCAATGTATCTTACAGAGAAAATATGTCAGTGTATTATTTCTTCTCTGTCTACCTTCTCTCTCCTTCTACACTTGCTTCTTACAAAATATCTCCAAATTATAAACATCATCTAACACAATATTTCCATTCTTTGGGTTGAAAATGAGTAATAAATAAAACTGACTTTAATTATATGCAGGCAATTAGTTTTATTCGCTTCGTTACGTTTATTGACTACATATATTCTGCTTCTCATTCATAGCTGGGTAAATAAGAGGAAATCTACTACTTTTTTCTGGAAGACTCAGTTTTCATATGGACAGAACTGTGTCACACAAACTCCCTCGATCTTAGCTGGGCAGTTAAAGCTGCCCATGCGTGATGTGCTCAGAGACCTATGGGCACAGGGAACTAAGGTGAGTAGGAACAAGGCTTTGAGGAGACAGCAGCGAGGCGCTCAGGTACCACTTTTGCTGTGTTCACTCCGAATTGCTACCTCACTGGTGTTTTCTCATCTTCCTTGATTATGTGTCTTTGCAACAGTGTCATTTTCTTCTATGTTTCTTGTAGGTTTTCACTGTGCTGCTTCAACACTGGAGTTGCCATTACCTCACAGGAAGGGTAAGTGAGAGGACTGTGAGGATAGCATCAGTGACCAGAGCGGTGGGAAGGAAGTAGGAAGGGACAGGGCAGTGACGAAGAGGTGGGGACAACGGAGGGAAGAGACACATCAATATGGCTAAGAGTCACTGTGCTAAACTCCAGTTCAATTAGGCATGAATCTAGGGAAATCCTATGCTTTACATTATGCAGGAGGTCAAACTGTATGATTAGGAGAGTCCCTTCTGAACTTCTGGTCAACAAACCTATCAAATAAATACTTTTTTTTTCTTAATTACACAAAAATATAGTCATCTATTTTCGAAGACTTTATCAAGATGCATTTCGTAGTTCTTGTAATCAGTAAGCAACTGGGAAACGCTGGATAGAATACGATCCAATGGACCACTCAGTTGAAGTACAGGAGAGACGTAGATGAAAGCTTACAGCAAGATATGGGACAACTTTTTCTTGGAAACCACTTGAAAGTCACTTGAAAGTCATTTAGTACTGTCGTTAGTACACTATGGAAATTTCAGAGCCCTAAAGCATAGTGAAGTATAAGGAGTTCAGAGTGCTAGCACACAGCTCATTTCTGTAATATTTGGAGCTGCAGAGCAAAACTGAAAAGACTGTTTATGTTTTCCTTTTTGATCGGGATTCCTAAAGCAATGCTAGGTTTGTTTTGATACATTTTGATAATTTCAGGAACTAAATTCATTTCACTTCAAGTTGAAGAGTTTGATTAAGAACGGGCTGTTTTCCTTAGATTATTGACATTGAAGAGAGATATGGAAAAAAAATCCTGTAAAGGTACAATTAATTTCAGATCTCAAAAGGTTCCGTTAAAAAATTTATTAAAAAACATTTAATTTTCCACACTATCTTAATTGAATAAATAATTTGTTGAAAGTAAAAAGATAATTGTGAAATGTTTCTGTTACTACATTTGGATTTTTCACTGAAAACAACAGTAGGGATAAAAGAGACCTGGAACGTTATTGTTTGACTGCTCCCATAGCACTCATCAGAAAGAAACTACCTTCTATCTTGAGGCATTTTTCATGTGTCTTTCTCTTTGTAAAGGGGAAGTTTTACAAGTAAGTAGGAAGCATAACTTGACAACTTCACTCATGAACACAAAAAGTCAGCCTGACACTTGTGTTAAAGAAAGTGAATAATTTCTTTGACCGGGAAAAAAAAAAAAAATCATTTCCAAGGCAAAAGTGGGATCTAGGTATTGACATTTTCACGTGGTTGACATCTATAGTCTTGCAAGAAGTCAGCAAGCAAGATGTACTTAACCAGGATTGTCTGTATACATGAAGCTCTTTGCAAGACTGGGACATAAAGGAGCAGCAATGCATAGAGACAAACTTATTTTCATTTAAATTTAATGACCTTAAATATTTGCAGATCACTTTAGAAATGAAAAAATGGTCAGTCTAATTTCTACATCTGCTGTGCATGCCCCATCTCATCAATATTCCATCTGTACATGCATCATCCAGATGAGTATTCAAGGGCTATTGACTGACTCCAAAATAGCACTCACAAAAGTGAGCTGGGAAGGAAATACTGCTTACATACTTCGGGGTTACAGACCCAAGCTCTAAGATGGCTCTAAATGGATAGCTAATTAGATGTGCATTTACAACTACATTACATGTCATGGGACCACAAACCTTGCCAAACATTCCAAGATATCAAAAAAAACAGAAGACCAAAGTTCTTTACCACTCCCATTAATAAGTTCATGCTCTGCCTAACCCTTATTGCACTCTTTGTTCCCACAGTATCTTTCTGAACTAGAAAAGCTGTTTTTACATATAGGGAAAGATCCCTTAGTCTTATGTGGAACTTTATATATAAATTTTGTTGGATGAAAATGTTGTCAAACACTGATTTTTTGTCTCTGTTCTGTACTGAGGGTCAGTCTCTATGGCGGGACTAAAATATCAGTTCTTGTAATTTATACGTCTGTTCCTTAAAGAGATGTTATCAAGAATACAGATTTGAAGCATTTCTACCTGCATAAATGACTAGCACAGAAAATATTACTGGAAAATAAAACTTCCTATAAAGCTTTATAATTATAGGAATTGTTTTTAACACGATAAATTATTTTATGGAAAAGGGAAAAAAGCATAAATCTAGGTAGCCATATCAGGAGTTTAATATTCTCTTCCAAACTGCAGCAGGAAAAATCAGACAAAGCTGTTGTCACTGCATTAAGGATTGTAATAAAATAGATAGCATAAAATGATTTTGTATGTAATACCATGAGAACTTTTATTTAACATTGGAAATAATATTTCGTGTGACATTCTGTATGATAGTTACTTTCCTCGAGTAAGATATTATGTAAAGAAAAAAAAAAATAGCAACTTATTTCCCATTCTACAGTTACACAATAACTAGTCTTATAACCCACACACATCCCAAAGCTATACCATTTTCCCTCCAGTTTCCAAAACTCAAGCACAACTGTGACTTTTAGAAGTGTGTATGTTTTCCTACTTTGATTATACGACTGAACCTGGAGTAGTATTAAAACATATGAAAAAAATCTAAGAAGCAAAAAACCCCAACAATGAAGCAAGGAAAACCTGTATCTTTTGTCATTATACAGTCCATAACAGTCATGTTTTTTACAGTGACTCTTCAATTCACATGAACTAAGAATCTTTCTGCTCCTAAAATACTGAAATGCTTAAGGCCTCTCCTGAACTTTTCAACTCCTGTGTATGCCTCTTTGATGAGGCTGTGCATCTGCGGCTGGAATTCAGCAAGAGCATCTCTGCATCTCTGTCCTTCCAGCCTTCAGACAGCTCAGGCACATCTGACTGGGAACTGCTTCAAAACACTATTTTTTGCAAATGAATTTTTAGATCACCAACTGTTTCTTCTTGTAAATCCTGCTTCATCCACTGCATGTAGAAATTCTCCACTAACGCTCACACGCATACAAACCATTGGGATTTTTAAGTTAAACAGCAGGATCTTTTACTTGCATAGATTTAAGGTCTAAAAAAATCCAAACAATTTTTTTTTTTAAATAAAAAGGAATTAAAAAAATGGATCTTTAGTATGATCTTTTTTACTTTTGGTAATGTTATATGAGAAAATATTCCTGCCAACTCTTTTCTTGTTCCTTTAAAAATTCTTTGGAAATATTATTACTAATTCAAGCCTTTCCTACATTACTGCTCCTTACAG
Source organism: Pampusana beccarii (assembly GCA_013399365.1). Classification (NCBI taxonomy): domain Eukaryota; kingdom Metazoa; phylum Chordata; class Aves; order Columbiformes; family Columbidae; genus Pampusana; species Pampusana beccarii. Next base: position 111,604 of record VWYH01002309.1, on the reverse strand, counting down.
AAGAAAACTTGTGTGTAAATAGCTCTCACTATAAACTGATATGCAACCAAGTTCTGTAAAATGAAATCTATTAGAGTAATACAAAAGTGATCTAGAAAGCACATGTGGCTTTATTCAAATAGCCTAATTGACTGAAGAATTATATAGTAAATATTGTGGTACTCACTTTTATATAAATACTAACAATTTAAGCAATGTATTTGCAATTTCTGAGATTTAAAAAATACTTTGTTGAGAAAAAAATAAGAATAGCTGAAAGTTAAGCATAATATTATAAAATCTGAAATCCACTGTAAATGCATTGGACGTATTACAGGCAAGAGGCAGAGTACGGGCTTTCAAAACAGTAACAGCACGTACATAGACAAGAACAGCCATGGTTTATTCCTTCACTGAGCTCACAATCAGACTAAGGTTCACACTTAATCACCCCATACCACACCATTCCATGCTTCCATTAAGATATTTAGTTTCAGGGACATTTTATAAAGGCAGATGGTAAACCAAGGAGTATTTTATGACAATGGCTTGCAGGTTAAGTAGTGATCTCTAGTCTTTCAGGTGACCCACGCTATTACTTCTGTCATAACAGCAAAGCATCTGTTGTTCAGCAAACAGTGACTTTTACTGTTTGTTGTAGCCTGGGACTGGTTTAGAGTTTCCAGCATATTTTCTAATCCTATGCAGTAAAGCAAAACAGAAAACAAAATAAAAAAAATTACGTTTGTGTGCAGCTGCTTCATTTGTTTTTTTTCCGTAAATCTAACCATGATCAAACTTGCTAGCATGCTAAATAAGAAATCTGAAATAAAGGGTATAGCAGAACTGTGAACTGCACCACAAACTGAAGAGATTAAAAATGGGAAAGCTGAAGGCAATATGACTCTTTTTTTTTCTTAATAGCTAATTACAGAACGCAAGTTTTGTGTTTGAAAGCTTTAATTCCTAGACCTAAAAAAGACATCTCCATCTAGAAAGCAGATAGTAAAATATATTTGAAAAAATGCCCAAAGTTCATGTAAATTTAAGTCAGATTACTGCTCTGGTTGTACTAAAGCAAGGTTATTTTCATATTGTTCTCTTTAGATTGACTGTCTTTTAAGCAGTCTGAACTATGGCATGACAGGAAAAGTATGGAATTGGCACTGTGAGAGGTGAAAAAACTCCGCAGTTTTACAGTGAAAAAATATATTTTGTCTTCTGTAAGAATGCATAAAAGGAATGTGTAACTTAAAATTAAAATTTTGAAGAGAAAACAAAAATAAACAAAAAGAGAAGGGAAAAAAGTAGTTTGAGAGTATGCAGTCATTCCCAAGTAAATACTAAACTGACTGGGCTTCCTGTTACAAAGATCTGCATATGTGGTTTAATTGGTCTTTTATGAGTACGTGCACAAGATTAGGCACAACCTTTGAAATCATTAAGCTGTTCCACCCATTTATTTTCTCTTCTTTTTCTCTGCTTATTCTTTTTTATACTGGAACAGGAAAGTAGAGAGAAGAAATTAATCAAAACAAAAAAATATCAATTCAGAAAATGTAGACAGACCTCTGCTAATTTCTATCGTCTGTCTCTCCTTGTCATACTCCTTTTTTTTTTTTTTTTTGTCTTTTCAATAGAAGGTCTACACTTTTCCTGGAAATGTACATATTCTGTTTATAGCAACAAAACATTTTAATATCACTTCATTAAGCATAAAAGTGAGCATTTTTAAATCATGTCTCTGTTTATGATCTAATTACATTCCCCATCACATTAAATGGAGGCTGCTAATGTATAATATCCAACTTTGTTCCCCATGGCTTCTGACAAACCAAATCACTACTGCATTCACATTAAAATTAAATCAAACACATTATTTTCAGTGTTGCAACATTATGAATTGCCATAGTCCCCTGGTGGTCTTCAAGCAACTATGTTAAGAATATAGCATTCAAATAAGAAATCGAAGCGAATAAATTGAAAAGGTATTTTATAGGCGAGTATATTATGTTTCACCCATCTTCTTTGCCTACTTTCTTCAGCATTGTTATTAAAGGGTAAGTTCACTAAAGATCTCTGGGTAACAGTAAAAACCCATGAGAACAGTTATATAAACACTCTAAAAGATGATAATACACCTATATAATTCTAGTATTTTTCATACCAGCAGGAATGACACACTGTCTCAAAGAAACACTGTATGTTTCCTACATTTTACTTTCTTAAATCTATATATTCATGATTATATTATATTTTTAATACAACTGTGTCTGAGAATTTTGTGCTGTAATATAAATTAATTGACTTAAAATATTTGGAGTATGAATTATCTACTCAATTTCTTGAGATATAGAAGAACATCCACAAATGAAGCTGAATATTTCTCTTTAAATAAAAAAAAAAGGCTCAAAAACCCCAAAGTCGATGCAAGTTTCTGCAGTGGCCTCTATCAAAGAAAAACCTACACACTGTTTTACCATAAATGTGTTGAAGGCAGAAATATGTTCTGGTTAATTGGATTTCCATTTGTATTAAAGTATTTTAAAATCTTTTTTCTACGAGACATTTAGCACTATTTCCTAAACAAATATCCAGTTCTTGTGGGTCTGTATGGTACAGCATAAAGGCAAGCATTATTCCAGTGTCATTTTCATTTACCTTTCAATTGCAAACTTCTGATGAAAGCTTAACGATTATTTACTTGAACACAGGAAACTGGAAGAACAGACAGACTTTATGAAGCTGAAAGACGATTTGGGGCACGCAATTATTTGTACCATGGCTTTGTTATCTTGTTCTCCCTCTTGTGGCCTCGGATAGTAAGAGCATATAAGATATTGCTTCAACATACAGCACAGCTGTTGCTCCTGTAATAACTGGGGGGAAAAACAAGACTTTGAGGAAGGTGACAGAAGGATCCAGCTGCCATTCTGGCACTGGAGAGACATCTTGAGGCATGGTCCCATCTGCCCGAGAGGACACAGGAGTGATGGAGACAGTGGGTCAGGAGCAAAGCCAACTCACCTGCAAGGATCCCACAGCACAGTGAGGGGCTCTACACTCTTCCCCAGCTTCCTGAGAAAATTTAGGCCAGTACTTTTCAGTTCAGGGCAGCAGAGGTTTCCAGGTCAAGGGCTTTGCAACCAGCTTTGCTATCCTCACCAAGGCCTAAGTATGACTGAGGTAACTTCAAGGCACAGTTGCCTGCTTTGATTGCACAAATTAATTATTTTCTGTGCTCTGAATAGTAATAAAATCAAAAATAAATAACATTAAAGTGCTTCTTTTCAGCCATATGAAAATAACATCTTAATATTCAGACTTTAAGGCCACAAATTGGTGGCTATAAATATTGTACTGTGTTCAAAGTTCTGCATATGCCATCTGGTGACCATGCGATTAGTGTATCTATGGGGCAGAAGAAGAAGGGGGGTCTTGTCATGCCCTTATTTATTTTCCGTGCTCAACTATGCACTCACTTAAAACCTAGCCATATGCTAAAGCATCTGTTATAGGTGGATTTTTTTGCTAAATTTTCTTTTTTTTAAAATTGAGTCAGTTTTGCCCTTTAGAAGCCTACACTCTGCACAGTACTGCAGAATGACATTTACTGCAGAACAAATTACTATTCTATTAGGAGCTACAGTGTTTAGTTTGGTCAAACAGCAAAATTCTGATTTGGAAATAAATTAGTACCTTAAGATCTATAGTACCAAACCAGCCAAATCATCACTTTTTTGCTTACATTCACCAAAGAAGATATGATAATTTAAACTGTGTTTGTGTACATATTCCTACACAGTGGTTTTCAAGCTGATTTGTATTTTCTTCAGTGTGTGAGTATAAAAAGAAGCCTTCTTTGCCTTAATAGGAGGAGATGCCACACAGCAGTTATAAATGTGAATGGCAAATTCTGTCCTTTATTGGCCCCATGCTCATATACTCATAATCATCATTTAGTTTACAGAATACTGCTTAAGGCAATCTTGTGCAAGTAGTATGCCAGTGTACCATTGGGAATGAAACCAAGAATACAACAGTTTTTGCAACTTTTCATCATGCCTTAGAAAGAGAAGGTTAAGCTAAAATTGGCTCCGTAAGAATAATAAAAGTATACTAAAAATACTCTCATTTTTAGTCATACTTTCTGTAAAAAAAAAAAAAAAAAAGAGAGAGTTCTTTCTGCAGTCTGTGCTTGCTTAAAAATATCCAGTGAAGCCAACAGGAACTTCATTTATTGATACCACAGGACCAGCAGCTCCCATTTTCACTGCTCCAGCTTTTTCAGGAGCATTTCTATTCTTTTGCTAACTGAGCTAAGCATAAACTGTAAGGTCAGCCTGTAAAGAGGACTGCAGCAGCTCTGAAAGTGTCCCATTTCAGAGCATATCAACCAGTACTAACTATGATAATGTCCTACTCCTGCTGTCCATTCCACCCCAAACTCCTGATACTCCCATCTACCCCAAAATGTGGGTGCGTATTTTTTTCTTGTACACTACTCAGCAGGGCAATGCTGTCTTACTGAACTTTTCCCCTCTCTAGGATTATCCAGACTGACACATCCATGTCACTGCCACTGTGTTATCCTACTTTCCAGCATTACTTTCATGCACCAGATCCCACGATGAACCTGGGCTGTGCCACTTCTCAATATTTATGCTAGGTCAAGGTGGCAGAATTTAATCTTGCAAAGCTAGCTCAAAAAAGGCGTACCAGCTGCTATGTCTTAGTAAATCAGATAACCACAATAGATCTAAAGAGGGAATGAGACAGAAGTGAGATGTTTAAATCCTGCATCCCTTACAACCATTTTGAAAGGACATATTTGTTATTGGCTGAACAAAAATAACGTTAAAACATAATTAAAACCAGCCTATAATGTCATTTAATGATTTCTTTTTCTAATTGTGGTTTTAAAAAAAGAATTGTTGTCAGAGACCTAAGAGCAGCTGGTAAGAAGTTCAAATGCAGGTCAGCATGCAGCCTAACTGAGCTAAGATTTCTGCATCTTTAGCCTAAATTAAAAGAACATTAAAAATCGATGTACTGTGATGTGAAATGGCAGTTCGGAGCCTGGTACACAAACAATGTGTAGAAATGAGGACAGGGTGTTGTCTTACATTGCTGATGCATTCTGAAAGCCCTGACAAAAGCTTGGGAAAATGAAAACAAGAAAAGAGGTCTCTTAAAAAAAAAAAAAAAAAAAAATTAAAGACGTAGAATAGATATATTGTATGACTATTGTAGAATGCCCTTGTTCTGAACCTTTCACGTGAATTATGAAAGTTTACTCAATTTCAAAAGGGATCCAGACTGGTAACTACTGTACTTTATAAAAATTGAGATAAGAACAATCGTTCATAAGACTGACAGATCCTGGATATGAATTCTTATTTTTCTGGCTGCTCCTCGTACATGGCACCATGAATTGTATCACTGCCTTGGTGGCCTGAACAGTGTGCTGCACTGGACATAGCCTGGAAGAGGTATTTACTGCCATATCACCTACCACCTGTCAGCATCCAGAAATACACCAGCTTTGACAACGTTTCCAAGATATTTCAAGTGAAGCAGGCAAGAAGGAATAACATTATCAGAAGAGAAATTCCAGGTTCTCTAAAAACAGCACTCTCATGATCTGGTAGGACTACATATCTTAAAAAGAGTGAAAACCTGGGGATTTGTGATGTTGTGCATTTGCATCTTGAATATGTTTCAGAGCTGACCCAGAAGGGTAAAAATGAAATGGAAGCTGTTATGCAAGATAGGAATCAATTGAAAACAGGAATTAAGTATGAATAATTTTCCATTGACTTTATTATCTGATAGAAAATTGGAAATTTTTTTTTCTTTATTGAAAAGCATCTGCTTCTGTTTGAAACAGAAAATAGTAATAATAAAAAAGAAATATAGAAATATTCACATCGTAAATCATACTGCTACATGTCTTTATATCTCTAGCTTGACTGAAGTGCCTTTGTTCTTCTCAGGGGATCCATCAACAGGATCATACCATGGAAGCCATGGAGTTTTCCGTATTACACTGTGTTTTCTTTCTTGAACAGGGAGACAGCATCCCACAGTTGGTTTCTTAACTCAACATGAAAGAATGAGGCCTCGCTTTTTCTGCAAGGCCAAAATCCAGTGTTCCCAATTTGAAACTTTCCAGGAAAAAAAAAAAAGAAAAAAGAAAAAAAGAAATTAAGTTTTCCAGTGAAAAAATTACTATACTTGAAGAATTCACTTTTGCTGATATTTCCCTCAGGGAAAAAGTAGAATATCTCTATGTTATAGACAACTTTGGCATGAGTATGAAAGCGTTCATGACATTTCCAACAGACAGCTGAATGAGTGCCTATGATGGACTGTAATGCAGTCTTGGAGAGGGACATTCAGAACGGTTTCTTTGTTCTATCAGACTTACAGAGCCAAGCAATGCCTGGTTCAGGTGATTCTGCAAAGGGTGAAATTGCAGGTGAAAAACAGTGGTTGAAGCTGGGAAACAGACAGGTCTTAACAAGAGAGAGGGTAGACTTTTCTTGAAAAAAAAAAATGATTTATTTTCAACAGGAAAGCTGGGGATTTTTTGTTTGGTTGGTTGGGTTTTTTTGGCGCAGTGCTGATATTCCAATATTAGCTATAAAACCTATATTTCAGTACAATAATGTGAAAGTTGGTCACCCATATCTTAAAAAATACTATGCAAGAGCTGACGGTTTTTCACTTGGCACCAGACTTCTCTTCCTTGACTTGTAATCACTAGTAATATATGTCACCGAAAAAAACCCTCCCTTGAAAACAAAGGAATGTAGTAAGACAGGAAGACTTTCTGAACAAAAGACTCAGTTATTAAGCTAAAAGAGAAACTCATGATGCTGAACATTAAATGTAAAAAAAACAAAACATGTTGAATCAACTAGGGAGAAAATAAAACTTGAAGCCAAAGAACCTATAACAGTCTAAAACACACAACTTTTGTGATCAGTGGTTTTAGATTGCCAGGTAATTAAGGTGATCATGGACAATCTTTTGGTTTATTTCTGGGTGTAAAATGCCTGTTTCACCAGGTACACGTGGTGGTACACATAGTCATTTTGTATACACAAGAAACGTCTGAGGCTTCTGAGCCTAAAAATACCAAGAATTATCACCAATTATGGGATATTGGATATTAGGTATATATAAATTTAACTGTGTTACTTTTTGTATTGTAAGTAGAAATGGTGAGGCTTCAAAAGTGTTAATAAGTTGTAGCTAGAAAGATAATCAGAACCTGGTACAATCCCTACCTTTACAGTGTATTTACGTATCAGGTGATTAAGAAATCTAGCATTTGCCTAGTTGATCTTATGTACCTAGGAATAAAAAAATAATAATCTCTGCCTAAATATCTGTTTGTGAGACTTTAAAAATAGTTATTCTGATATTCTACTTACAAAATTAATTATCTGGCACATGTCCTGATTCTAACGAAGAGTTAAGTCATTAGTTTGTTTCCAGCCTGAAATATTTGGGGAGTGAATTGTATAGGCAAATGTACAAGGCAAAAATACTGTTTGCATAGCCAGGCTGAAAACGAAGAAATGAATGGGAAAAAACATGTGTCAGAGAAAAGAGCCATCTGGCTGATGGGCAAAATGTCTCAAGCCAGCTACCGCATGCAAGGCAGACAACTGCTCATTTAAAAGCCTCACTAGAATCCTCTTTATGGACCTTGGCAAGCACGTGAGTTTTCATGGAAACAAAGCAGAGGCTCAACCACTCCTTAACAGCAGACTGCATGAGCATGGCACTACCACAGGACATTCAGGCTGTAACCTGTCCTTTACCTTGTTTTGCCTTAGTTTTCAAGCTGAGTGGAGATGCTATTCCAGTTTCCTATGTCGTTTTGCCAATACATCTGTACACCTACATTAGGAACTGATTTCCATCTTATTTTTGCCTTTGCAAAGGGTTCAACTTTTTTTTTTCCCTTTAGTAAATGTTTACTTTTTTTTTTCTTTGGCAATTTATGTTATTAAAGTATACACAGTTCATAGCTATATATTGCCGCGTTTAAAAGTCATGTACATTAGGTTCTTAGGGACATGGTTTAGAGGTGGACTTGACAGTGCTAGGTTAATGGTTGGATTAGATGATCTTAAAGGTCTTTTCCAACCAAAACAATTCTATGATTCTCTGATTCTATCACTAGCAAAGGGAGGTATAGGCCACCTCCCTAAACCTGGAAACTTCCAGAAATTCTGCAAAAGTCACTTTTCTTACCAGCCAGCTGCATAGAAGATGATTAACAACACAGCAGCAGCCCTCACACTCCTCGTCATCAACAGCTGCATGTTTCAGACAGCCCTTGGTAATGGTGTCTCAGCATGATCAGTACCAAAAACCAAAATGTTGTCATCCAGTTGTTTCCTAGTATGTAGGGGAGGAAATCCAGAAAAAGGGACAGAAGTGGTAGAGGGCTCTAGAGGTCAAAGTGTAGACAAAAACTGGCTCCTGAAACCCACAGAGTTGTATCAGTGCAGCTCTGCGTCTGGGCTAATTGAGGGGATAGAGAGTAAATGATGGGAGTTTGGTAAGGAGAGTAGAGTGGGGCAACTTGTGGCTCAGTTTACTTCATCCTCACAGAAACATACTCCCAACAGTAGAGACCTGAGAAGTGGAGAACAGTAACACACCAAGAGCAGAAATCAAAGCACATTGCATCATAGCTAGTTTTCAACCCTGCTCTCAGAAAGAAGTAATTCAGCTGTTAAAAGGCTCAGCTCAGCATCTTTTCACTAAGACAGATGGAGACGATTCTCCACGGCATCTGTTTTTGTGTTGTCATATATTTCCTCACAAAACTGGCACAAAGCGTCAATGGTGGCTTTTGCCATCACCCTGCCGAAATTAATATGACCTCCAACATTATACCACACCAGGGCAAGGGCCCAGGGGCACAGTGAGAGGAATAGACCCTGCCATCAAACAGCAAGATCTGTCCACTGTGGAACTGAAGAAATGACCCCGATCAGCCACCTCCTGAATCCGGTCAACCTTGCTCATCTCCCAAGAGCTGACAGGCTTCTAGCATATAGCGGCATATGGTGCAGCGGTCTCAGGGGATCATTTAGGCTTATAGAGGGGAAAAAGCCCCTAACAAATATCGTGTATTATATTACATCCTGGGAAAGCACTGACCATCATTTGGAACAGCAGTGGGACTACAGCAGGACTACCTTTAGAAATAGGGAATCATCAGCTGCTCACCTGTGGTCACCAGCTTAAGAAGAACTGGTGTGAAGATGGCATGAAAACCTGGGGTAAATATAATAAAACAATACATGTATTTTTACACACTGTAGATAATAGTTTCCAGTTTTCTTGACATTCCAGCAGTATTTTCAACTGGTGAATCTCTTGTTTTCACGTCTCCTCCTTCTGTTTTTGGTGGGGTCGGGGAGGTCATAGTAAACAACAGAGCATATTCAGCTTCTATAGAACTAAGTCCTAGCTCAAGTCTTTTTTCTTAACATTACTTGTACTGAAGTTTGGTTTTTTAACATGATTTGTATTTCTTGAATTTCAAGCTCAAGATTGCATCCGGACTGACAGACAGTGCTTAGATAAAAATGACATGATTCTTTCAGTGAGATAACTTCCCATGTCTTCAGCTTTGTATTCAGACAGAGAAAAAAAAATGTGCAAGCCAGGACACTTTTGTGAAGCTGATGATTAAGCCACAGTTTAAAAAATGGAGAACAAGGAAAAATATTCTGGTTCTCCTTCATGCTTGTGAACTGAAGCACTGACTGTGGAGGGCCTTGAGAATGGTTTCAGTGCAATCAAAGGGGCTACACCTGTCTGTGCCTCACTCTCCTGAAAACAGGAAAGGAAGCTGGCTTTTAATACAGTAGTTCCCCAGTGTAAAAGAGAAAAATAATTTGCAGTATTAGATCGTGGCTCACCTTGGCTATGTGCCAGCAAGAGGAACACTTTCATTGGTGCTGCAGTACCAGAGATGCTAAGAGTGAGCGAGCCACAGTGAACAATTCAGACATGTCTGTATGGAACTAACAGAGAACACAGCTTCTATAAAGATCAGACCATTTTGACTTCAGACACTGATAATTCAAAGTAAAAGCCTTTTAATTGTGTTATTCTATCAACAAGAGGAAAAACAAGGTTAAATGGTGATAGATGCTGAATTAACAAGCTATTTGCTTGCAGAATTTTTATGCAGGGAAAAAAAACTGTAATTATTCTCCAGCTTCATGTAGGGAAACTTTCTTCCTAATTTTCACTGCTGGGCTCTTCATATTGATTTTATCATAATTCAAATACATGGCAAAATGCTCCTGAGCACAAAAGCAGAGGGCTAAACCTCACTCTTTTTTATTACACTAGAGACACTAAATAGGAAAGGATTTTGATTTAGATTTCTGCATTAAAATTAAATCACACATCCTAAGGAAAAATGATCCGTAATAATGAAAGTCACACACATTGGGATTGAAAGTGCTATTGAATAATGAAGAAAACTATAGTAGCAATGAATTGAGGGACCACTATGCTTTAATGAAGAGATATTTCCGAAACAAATGTCTCCCTTCAGTGTTTTCTATCGACAGCCTGAATAGTATCAAACAAATTACATGAAATATTAATATCGCAAAGCACCAATGAATTACTAATAGCCTTCTGATTTGGGTTGCAACATTTTATGTCTCTCTGTAGGAAAGAGTTACATGTAGCCAGGTGATTTTTAGTGCACCAGGCAGGTCAGGATGAATACACTGAGCCTCCAGTGCCCACGGCTGTAATGTGCTTCCATTTTGTAAACTCTGACACAGCAACACCAACCATCGGATGGTGAGTTTTTATGCAGTTCCAATATTGACATCTTTCCTTTGCTTTCAGGCTCCCTTTACTGATTTTATAGATCAAAGTGTTCTTCCCAGTAGCAAATTGCTAATCTCTCCCTATTTTGATTATGTCTGATTTTACATTTCAACCTCTATATTTTCAACTTGAGCAAACACATTTTTAAGTTAATCTTGGACCTAACTCATCTTTAGCACAAAGCTTTAGTCTTGCAGTGTGTGAGGCAGATTTCTTGGTTAAAAATCATCAGACCTGGCAGCATCAAAATTTCCCGTTTGACTGGCCACCAACAGTGAATAAATGATGACTACATGGAGCAGGGTCATGCTACATTTTCCAGACGTGTGATTTGAGCACAGCATTCTTAACTCACATTGTTTCGTGACCTTTCAGTATTGCTAACAAAATTATTAACATCATAGCATTGATCCAGCTCTATTATTTCTTCTGAAAGAAGCCTGTTAACTCTGTGCACCCCCAAAATCCTTGAATAGCCTTTCCTATCACTTTGGCAAATGAGAGCAATTCACATGGAAAGTAAATGAGTAGAAGCACAAAGCAAGCACAAGCCAAGCTTTTATTATGAAAAGTACAGTGTATTTGAAACTGCATATCACTATGAGATGAAATCCCTGGAGATTTTGTTTGACACCTGATATCAGTTTTACACAAGAAAGGTAAAGACTCTGGGCTGGGTGTGTGTGCGTTTGTGTCTCTGTGTGTATATGTATCAGCTTGTAACCCTAAAGCAGAGAAGAAGAAAGCACTTCTCAGTTCTATAGCACTTAGTGCCGTCCAGACTTCAAAATTGCTCTAGAATCCTGTATTTGTTAAGTTCCAGTTCGTCCTTGCGTGCAACAGGGGAAAAAATGGTCACTTTTTAAAAGGAAAATTATAGCTAAGAAAAAGACGGCATTGCATTCTATAGCATTTTTCTATCATAACAGGAGATGCAACTCCTTAACCTGGTGCTTTGAACACTTTACTGAGATACATGAATCCTGTTTCCAAAATTATGTTTCAGGGGAAATATTTATTATTATTATTATTATTACTTATTTAATGACTGACTAATGTTAAATGCACAAATAAATCTGGGAACAGAAAAGAGAAATTAAAGGCTTTTCTGTCTCCACACTGGTCTAACAACCTGCTCACTTTTGAAAGCTGCTCTGGCTGCAAATACTATAGATTCTTTGCTGTTCTCTAGGACAACTTTAAGACTACAAAAGGATGACGAGACACAGGCATTCTAGAAAATACGTAGTCTATAGCTTTTTCACAGCTGAAACTTCTTCTTCTGGAAGGGCAGAATTCCAGCTAGAACATGGAGACAAATTAATGCTGTTATCCCAATTCTTGGTGAGTGCTCTCACTATTATCATCTAATATCAATTTAAATAAAGATCTATGGCTATAATAGGGTTTAGTCCAGGATGGGTATATATATATTAGTTACGCTGAAGAAATGTCTATGTGATTGAGCCCTAGGGAACTTAAATATCTGTTCTCCTTGTTGATCATACTGATACTTAGGCAAGAACCGTGTATCTGTTCAGATTCAGACTCAGAGGTGTAGCAAGCTGAGGTAGCTGCTGTATGGAAACATTTCGGACACCAGCTTCACCTTGCTTGAAGCAAACAAATCTTTTCTTTGGTTCACCTCCCAGCGGGCTCACCTTCCTTTGTGAAGGAAATTTCAAAGTTCAAAATAAAAGAGGTGCTTTCAGAAATTTCTGCAATTTTTCAAGCGTCAGGATACATAGCAATCCCATAGCAATTAAGTTAGAAAGAAGCTTCCATCTGGGACTCACTTTTCTGTAAATATCTACCATGGGGATTGTTGTTCAATTCCCTTGTCACCATTCATAACACACAAAAGAGGTGTTTAGCGAGGTATGCTGCTGCTCTGCCCTGCAAAGATAACATGGGCTGAAACTGAATAGACAGGAAATGACATGTCAGAAACAGAAGTGAGAAAAAATATGTAACTGGTTCTAAAGACCTGGATATTTACTTTTGGATACGGAAGAAGTTTACCCATGTCAGTATCAGGGAGCACACCTTGTTACCTCTGTTATGTCACACCCCAGAAATGTTAACTTTCCAAACATACGAGATTTTAGATGTAGATCTTACTAATTTCAACAGAACAGATGGGTACGTTTGCTATTCAGTGAACATACTAAAAACTCTTTTCACACCTCTAACAGTCACAGCTTTGCACACCCATGTGCTGTACATCTGTGGATTATTGGCAGGGCATTTGGCTGCACAGTAGGAGTATCTCAGGTTTAAAAATTTCCCTGTATCTGCTCATTCCGTGTGATTCTTTTTTAAATGTCTGTCTTCTCCCTTTGTGCATCTGTTCACAGCTTTGACCACAAAAAGAGACTTGCAACCCTTGCAAGAATTTGAGTCTGGCAGCCTCTGTGAGAGTATATGAGGTGCTATAAATGGGCCAGGGAATTAAATGTCTATTAAATGTCTTCTTTTTTTTTTTTTTTTAAACAGATAATTTCTTCTCCTGCAAACAGCAAGGACAAGGCTGTAAATTTCTTTTTAATTGTGAGTTAGCAGGAATGCAGAGATGGTAGAGAGATGCATAAAACAAAGAAACAATAGGGTTAGTGTTTTCCAATAGCACTAGTTAGCCCAAATGTGATGTTTTACGGATGTATAACATCAGCTTCTTCCTGTTTTGGAACTGTCTTGTTCAACTGTGACCCCTGCATCCTGATACGGTACTTCACTGAGAGATGTCCATAAAGTTTGTAAGGACCCTCAATCTACATGTGCAATATCATTATGGTCCTCCCTCCTTTTGTTGTGGCTACATTTCCCTTGCTTCAGCTTACTTCTCATACAGGAGTAGTTAACAAATATTTACTCCTATATTGGAATATCAGCATATCAATATCTTAGCCTTCCTGCTTCTTAGTTTTCACTTTTCCATCCTCACAGCTATTTACAGAAGTATCAAATGCTCAAGATTCTTTTCAAAAACCCATAAACTTTTTATTTGCTTTCCTTTGAAAGTGGAAGAATTTTTTACAATTTTCACCTCCCTCAGCTCTACTAATTGTTAATTGTTCAGAAAAATTAATATTGGCAGACCAGTTGAGTATATCTTCCATGCTGGTGATTCGTCATCCAACAGTAGAAGCATGCACTTTCCTGCTTAGTAAGACAATATGTGCATCTCATTTTAGATATTTCTGCACACTGACTCCTGAATTTTAATACAAACTTGTTAATTATTTATACAGTTTACTAATTTCTACAGGCTATTACTGGCTATTGCATGAGGTGAGTTTTAACTACTAATAATACTATGACAACAAGTTTGGCATGTTATAAACGACCTTTAAAAGATACCATAGCACTATTTTTTCAGTTTACTGGCCTCAACAGAGAACAACAGAGGACAGTGCTCAGAATTCTAGCTGGCCTTTTTGTTAACCTTATATTGTACAACCTCTTAAAAATGTATGTTGTTGTTTGATGTTTTCACCAGACAAGGCTGGAAGATCAAGCTAACTATGATCTGAAGCTATATCATCAATTATTTAGTAAACTGATGCCTGTCCATTAAAAGTGGCAAGGGAAAATTTAATGAATTAGCATTTAAAGAATGCTATCCTTTTTTTGGAGACCTACTCACAACTTTATCTCACATAGGTATATTTAAATATAGATAGATAACAGATAAATAAAGGCAGGGAGTTACATAATTAAGAACTACAGTGAAACACAAGAACTTTACGTTGTTCAAAAGCTTCAAAGGAACTTACACAGTACTCCAAAGCATGCAATCAGTTATGGTACTGTCCCCACAACCACCAAACTTCACATAAGTTAGAGAAGAGAGTCAGGCCTGTGATGGCTAGAAATAAGATCAACTAGACGATTCTATTTTTAATTTACAAACAAAAAGAAAACAATTTTTTTTACATGTTAAATGAACATACATTATCAAATGCCATATAGAATTATGTCCTTCCTATGTTAAATATATGTGCATATCAATATATGCATAAACGTTATAATTTCCTCTGGAGGGACTATATCTTCAGCTGCAATAGCTAAAGTTTTAGAGACAGAGTTAGTAAAGTCTATACAAGGTAATATCACCTGTGAGCATTTATCGTCCTGTTGAAGTTCCTCATACAAATACAGATGAACAAGAGTTGTGATTTTTGATTTTGCTTATCATCAATATAGAAACAAGGAGAATATGATCAGAGAGGGTATTCATCAGGGCTGAATCAAATGTCTTTACCAAGATCATCTCTCTGTGGTGGTTACTTCATGCAATTAAAGCTCCAACTGCTATATGAGTTTTTTATAAAACTACGTAAGAAAAGGTAAGGTAATAAAAGTGAAGGACAAAAAATTATCAAAAATCCAACCTATTTCTTTTTTTGCTAATTGGATATAATTCTCTTTAATATCACTTCAGACTTACTTTGTGTATAACAGAAGAAATTGACAAGGGAACTAGATTAGAGTTGGAGTCAGGAGTCAAGTTAATAAAATTTCCTATGGTAATCCATGCAATCATTAAGTGTACATTGGTGAAAATGCTTAGCTACAACAATATCCTGCTTATAGACCAAGTAAATTAAATTAACTTCAGAATGTATTGTATTAGCCTTTGAAAAAGAGTCATCAGCGTACTTCTGGACTTTGAATTAGGCGAAAGAATTAACAGAAGGATGAGAAGTTGCAAAATCTTATTATCAAAACTTTAAATCTATCAAAGGTAATCATCCTGTATTAATTAAAAATAATAATTAGGAGCTGCTGACCAAAGATTTAGTTCATCAGGTAACTTTTCAGAATGCTGTTTATAAAGTAAGTGATAATTTCACGACCCTTTAAAGCATTTTTATATATAATATTTACTAATTTAAATAAGGAGAATTGAGGGAGAGCTCAAGATACAATAAGTTTAGGTTTGAAACACCAAGGAAATAATATATATGAAACTTTTTTCAGTGACATGATTGAATCACTCAATCATTCCAACAACATTAAAATTATTCTACAATCCTCATTCATGCTGTGAATAGCATTCACTCAGGCAGTTCTATTAATTCAGCGATACTTCTTCAGTGTTAAGTACCAGCATGGATTGCAGATTCGAGACTTAAATGAAAATCTGAAGTGAGTTGTCATTCATTCATTCATTTGAAATACAACCCAGTGCACTGTACACTCTGTAGCTAAATGGAATTTGCTCTTGATAAACTACAGTATTGATATGTCAAGATTTTATGCTGAGTTTCTTTTTTTTTTTTTTTTACACAGCGGTAACTGTGTCGATGAGATAATAAAAGAAAAAGAAATTATTCAGACAGTTCAAGTTCAACACAGAATTTTCTGGTCATTGCTTCCTTTTAAACTCTTTCTTCCTCTGTTCAACTAAAATGTAGGCTCACGCTTTGAGTTCAAATGTGCTAAGAGCTTTAATGTACTTCACTCAAGTAGAAGGGAATGATTATCTCTGTTGCAAGGGCATGCCACGCTGAACACACATGTTCACTGAGAGATTTAAGCATATTCCGTAGGTTGATTCTTCTAACTAGACCTTCTAGGTGTGCCCTTTGATAAATGAATTTAAAAATGTGGACACTTTTATGTATGTTATTTATTGTCAATAATAGAATGAACAGCATTTTTTTACATTCTTTTTGTGTGCATGTATGTATGGTTTTCCCCACCCAGTTTACCAGATGCAAGGCATATGTGAACCAACATTTACATGTGGGGCTGTTTAAATCTGTTTACTACTGAGGTCATAAGTATTAAGAGGAAACAACCCTTCCACTTCATAAGCTATTAGACTACTTGCATTCTCTTGTATCTCAATTTTTCATGCATAGTCACCTTCTACTTATTCGCATGTTACAACAAATAGGCAAAAAAGGGAATAAACATCCAAAACCTGCTCCAGCAACAACAGATGAAAATGGCAGACACAAAAAAATCATGTGAGGTGTGGTCCAGACCTCTGCAAGGGACAATGACTGAGGAATTCAAATGGAAATAAATTCAGATCTAAGAAATATAGAGGTAATGCTTCAGAATTGTCAGATTGAAGCATTATAGGCCAAAATCAACTATCATCATAAGCCAGTGGTGCAAAACTGCAAGCATAATTTTGAGACTTTAAAACATGTATGTGTAAATATGTCTTATTGTTTGGTGATTTATGAAAGCATGCACCTAGTCAGAATTCTGATTTTCATTCCAAGGGTGCAATAGGAACATGTAAAATACTGGTCGGAAATCACAATAACAACTAATTGAGTCCTTTTGTTTTGATTAGGATGTGGCTAATAGACCAGTACTAATTTCATTTGATATAACGTCCCATCCTAAACAGACTAAACAACTCAGATAACCATCCATCCCATAACAGGCTGAAATGTATCTGAGATATATATTTGTCAGAATGTCTTCAATTATTGTTTTCTTTATTATTCATCTAGTTGTTCAAATGTACGTGCTACTGGACTAGCTAATTCTTATCTGTTTGCTAGTGAAGACTTGTTTAAAAACAATGTCCTTCATTACAGTGCTCAGCATCTGCAGGATTTCCAGTGGTCTGCACTTTTCACCTCTTCACTGGGAGGTAATGAACTTCAAGAAAGTGTGTCCCAAAGTGGACCTGTTTTATTTCTGAAACATTAGAATTCTGTTCTATTTCTAGCATGCTTTTTTACAAGGAAGCAGTAACAAAGATTGAGAGGAACTATCAGTAATTGCACTACTATGATCCTTTTTTTTACCTTTTTAATTTTTTTTCATAGAAACACAGAATCACAGAATGTTAGGGATTGAGAGGGACCTCTAAAGATCATCTAGTCCAATCCTGCTGCCGGAGCAGGACACCTAGATGAGGTTACACAGGAAGGCATCCAGGTGGGTTTTGAATGTCTGTAGAGAAGGAGACTCCACAACCTCCCNTTCTTCATCAGGGAGATGCTCCACTCCCTTAATCATCTTTGTGGCTCTGCTCTGGACTTTCTCAAGCAGTTCCCTCTCCTTCTTGAACTGAGGGGCCCAGAACTGGACACTATTTTCCAGATGTGGTCTCACCAGGGCGGAGTAGAGAGGTAGGAGAACCTCTCTTGACCTACTAACCACCTCCCTTCTAATACACCCCAGGATGCCATTGGCCTTCTTGGCCTCAAGGGCACAGTGCTGGCTCATGATCATCCTGCTGTCCACCAGGACACCCAGGTCCCTTGCCCCTACACTGCTCGCTAACAGCTCATTCCCCAGCTCATAATGGAACTTGGGGTTGTTCCTGCCTAGATGCAAGACTCTACACTTGCCCTTGTTATATTTCATTAAAGTTTTCCCCGCCCAATTCTCCAGCCTGTCCAGGTCTCTCTGGATGGCAGCACAGCCCTCTGGCGTGTCAGCCACTCCTCCCAGTTTGGTGTCACCAGCAAACTTGCTGACAGTGCACTCTAGTCCCCCATCCAAATCGTTGATGAATATATCGAATGTCTCTTTGTTTGTTTTACTTTGGATATCACCTGTGCAGGCACAGTTTAGGGGACTATCTTGTGACCAGCTAAGAGGGAAGAGAAGTACAGGTTGTCAGGATCTTACTGCGTTTTTCTCCAGTCTCATTTTCTCATCTGTAGCTCTGACAGGGAAAATAACTGTTTCAATTTAACTTACAAACCGCACAATCAAATAGCTCTTCCTTTACAGTACTATGGGTTACAAAGAGATCTAACACAATTAGGGGGAGAAGTTCTAGAAAGCTCGTGTTTGTATTCTCAGTGGCCTCTGCAGGCGTTTTTTTTTTTCCATCTCATGCTCATGTAAGTTTGAGCTGTTTCTAAACACAAGCTGATAGAAATCTGTTTTGCAATAATCTGACATTTGAAAATAGGTTATTTACTTTACCTCTGTGTACAAATAATGTTTTATATTTTAAGCTAAAAGGAGATTATATTTTCAAGAAAGATACAGAAACTGTGCAAGTTTACTCACTTTATACAAGCAAGTATTACTATTAATTTTAACACGATTTCTCAAACAAGAATGAACCAGAATTATGTGAGAAAGAGGAAGAAGGTAAGGTATCAGAAATTATATTCAGTGTGACAGAAATTGTGATGCGGAAGTCCTCTCTGACATATGAAAGCCTAAGAAGAAATACATGCTTCCTCTTTATATTTATAGTACCTAACTATCATGTACATGCATATTCTTTCACAATGACTGCTCTTCTGTAATATACATACAGATTTTTTACTGTTATATCTCACCAGCTGGTTTTGCAACTTCATTTCTTCTCTGATTTTGATTGCTTAGATTTCTCTCGTGTCTTCACCTCTTTTTTAATTTTGAACAAGTAAACCATCACGAGAGTTGCATTTTTGCAATCCTACTTGTTTCTCCCATCACCTAAAATTTTGTATTATGGTGATTGTCCCTCAGCACTAGTCATTTGAAGTGAATGATTTACTTAGTAGTTGTTGATTTACACATTTAGTTTTGCATGTGTTCCATATACTCTCTGTAAGAACACAGAACCAGAAAATGTTATCATATGGATGTCAAAAATCTTCCAAGCCTTCCAGTTGAAAGAAGAAGAAGAAGAAGAAGAAGGAGAAAAGGAAGAAGAAAGAAAACCTAGCAATATGTTTCTTTTTGGTTTTGGTCACTTTCTTTTTTTGTAAACTTAACTAGTATTATCAGCTGGTAACACAAGAAACTGAGAAAAATCAATTTTGGGGTTTTAATTCATGACTTAGTACTAAAAGTCAGCCAGAACTGACAAAAACAGTGCCATCAGTTAGAAGTAACACTGGACTTCAATATTGATCTTTTACATTTGAAATTCAATGTCAAAATAACATATCCTATTTTACAAATGAAGTTGATCTTATTTACATTCAAATCCCTAATTTTATTCTAATAAATACTTTGTCTTCTATAAGCACTCATTATAAAAGAGTTTTATTTTATAAAATACCAAGGACTAATGAGTCAGTGTGACAAGCTTCCTGTACCTTAAATATTCTAAACAATATAACACACAATAATTGCTTGGGGATTTTTTTATTTGCTTGCTTGGTTTTGTTTTTGTTTGTCTGTTTGTTTTTGTTTGGTTGTTTCTGGTTTTGATTTGTGTGTGGTTTTGGTTTAGGTTTTTTAAAATCTGTTACATTTATCAGCTTCATAGTTTTACCAATGCCTTTAGCAAGGCCTTCGCTCAAAAATTATTAAAAGATGTTGCCCCCATTACTGTTTTGCTGTGTAGTTGTCCTGCAGTCAAGAGTGATGACATGTGAATGGACTCCTGGCCAGTTGAAGGGCTGCACAGCTTTGCTCAGATCCTGTGGGAGCACAACCTACACCTGTCAAGACTGCTGGAGAGCTAGGGGAGGTGACAGGATATCCAACACAGAGAGCCATGAACTCTCAGCTGTGGATGTCCCAACCAGGCAAGACTCCTTGACTCTTCTGCCACTTCTGCTGAACAGCTCCAGCTCCTCCTCTGACAACCCAGAGATATTATTTTTCCTTTTAGTTTGCTTCTTCCTTGAGGAGCTGACATTTCTGGGAAAAAAAATAAAAGTTGATTTAGTCAAGAGCAGAAATGTCAGGCAGGAGGTAAATGTTTAACTCCTCAGCCAGGATATGGAGTAAAAAGTAGGATGGGCAGAAATGTAACAGTCTGTAGCCAAAAGAGTTAGTTAAAAATTGTCAATGAATTCAGTGGTACACCTGTGATATTATAGAAATCATTCCTCAGTAAGTTACTCTCTTTCATTACTGACCCTGACAAGTGCTCCCTTCCCTGGGGAGAACAGGCAAATATGGGGGAACTTTATTCAAATCACCATTCAGAGTACAGGCACTGTTATGATTAGAGAGGTCAGAAATAGTCTATAAAGTGAATTGTCCTGAGATTAATTTAGGCAATGGAATGAACTGATGAAACAATAGTATAAGATGAGGACTGAGTTACGGAGAATCTGAGAGATGTGCCAGATTTCTCACACTGAGAATATAGTGCAAGGCTGCCAAAAAGTGCATGGAAGCCAGCGGCTTCCTGCTGACTTCAAAGGCTTTGGATCAAGTTCTGGACTCTATGCAAAGCTGCTTTGCTTTTATCTCACATTCTTTCTTCTGAACAATAATTATTACATCAAATTTACTCATTATCAATTATTTAATCAATTCCTTTTTCTCATTATTTATTATTAATTCACTTTTGCCAGTGTTTAGAAAGCTCTTGTTCATTCGTTTTCATTGAGATGTATACACATCAATCATTGTCATTTGAAAATTCTGTATTCTATTTCCCTTCCTATTTGCAGGCACGCTACTGACATATTTTCCCCATTCACAACTCTAGTCTATTGCTCAAGGTCAAATTCTTTACTTTAACTAATTACTAACTAGTTCAAATTTAGAACCAGTGAAAATAATGGTGTCAGCAATAGTGAATATACCATTAAAAACATGATGACAAACAGCAGAAATTCCCTTTTTACCTACAAATCCAAAGCCTGTGTTGGTATCAAACATGGTTCTATCTTCTTTTTTACCATTGTTTTAGTTATTTTATTTGTATTTTGTCATTATTTACAGACTGGATATTCTGTGGGTACATCTACATTAGCAATTTAGCCTGTGTCAGGAGTGGCTGCCAGAGGCCAGTATTCCACTGAGCAAGCAGTGTAGTGGAATGGGAGCAGTTCTGTGAAATGAAACAGCGGATGCTGAGGACCCAACATGGTACAAGGTGACCTTGAAATAGTGCTAGCAGGCCTCCAGTCACTATCCGTCATGCACCTTTCAATTCAGTTTCATCTAAAAGTATCCACTTTCTGCATTCCAACATTTCCCTGTGATAAGAAGCAAAGAGCAGCGAGGGGACACAGATGGAAAATATGTTTTCAAATTGCACACCTGATCTAAATGAAAATGTTAATGTGGATATACTTTATCATGTTTTGATTCATGTCAGGGTGTGGTCATGAACTGAATTTGTTTCAAAAGCACATGTACTGGAAAATGCACTTTGGGAGCTTACCTAGCATACTCCAATCACTAATGGAAATTTTGTCCCTCAGACGAGAACTAGTCTAAAGTAAAAAAAAAAAAAAAAGAAAAGACAAGTAAAATACATATAAGCAGTTGCTGGGTCCTCACCACTACCTGTTTCTCTCTACACATCCACAGTTAATTCCTTGTGCTACTTGTTAATATGGACATAGCCTACATCACTGCATTGGGCTTTGTCCCTTATCAGTTTTTCTCTGATCTCTGTCATCTCACATGCAACAATTTTTATTTTTATTCTTGGCTTTTTATTTACTTCATTGACAGCTATCTGTACATTAAATACAATTTAAGCAACCAGAGAAGCATTATAAATAACTAGACAAATTATACAGTCTCATAAATGAATTTGAAAGTACTCTTAGTTCTAGCATATCTCAAGATACCTTTAATCCTTTATTAAACATTAATTTGTTAAATTAATCCAGAAGAATTGCTTCCAATTAAAGTAACTTATAAAATAACTGTAAACAGCATATATGCTGCGGTAATAATCTTGTATGAGTGTAGTTTCTGTGTCCATTTATTTATTTTATTTGATCTGTACAAATGTTTAAAAAGCAGCTCTCCACTTTAAGATAAATAATTACAAAACGAATAATTGTAAGTAACAAGATTCTTGTTTTTATGAACAAATCCTTGGGTTTATTAATAAGAATTCAGTTTTTATTAATGTGTAAAAGTCAGATTACAGATACAAATAGGTAATAAAAACAGATTAAACAATTACCTTTGCCTGTTTGTTGCTATTTGCTTAGCATCATGAAGCCTATTAGCATTAAACCTGAAGTTGTCTTTGAGCTCTGTGATTTCAGATAGCTCATATAATCATGGTCTTATTAACAAATAACAGATTTGTATTTGATGTTGCTACAGATTATCTTAAATTACATAGGTGATTTCACTAGGCATTTTGTATTTGAACACCTGAAAGGGAAAAAAAAAAAGGACATATCAGAAAAATTCAGTATTGTATAATAAAAGAATGCATCATCTACCTTTTCTGAGTGCAGAAATCCTCAGCTCTTTGAGGAAATAAATATATATGTGTGTGTCTGTATTCATATATGCTCCTATGTACATACAGAAATATATATTCTACATGTATGTCAATTCTTTGAGGAAAGGAACATTTGTGTATATATATAGGAACATACATATATATATGTACACACACATTTTCTGAAATACTGTGTGTGTATTTTTTTTTTTTTCTGTATTTGCACGAAACAAACGTGAGTGTTTTCATCAATGCTTAATAAAAGTACTAAGGGCAGATAAGTTGGAGAGAAGAGCACTAGACTCTCCTGAGAACTTAGTCACATGAATATATTCTGGTATTCATCTTGGGACTAAAATTAGGAAGACAAGTCATATACCAGAAGGAACAAATCCCTCATTCTTCACCTGCAGCTTCAGTGGAAGCTTTAGAAAATCTCACAGTTGAGCAGGGAAAATCTTTGTCCAACTCTCCCACACAAGACGGAGAGGTTAAAAAATTGCAATGCAGATTTTAAACAATTTTCACTGTAAATATCCTTTCTGTTCTAGCATCCCTGAGTCCCCACAGAAGTTCTGTTAGAAGTTAAAATTATATAATGAAAAATTTCCTAAATTGATAAAGGTATATGTAATCTGCACACAAACTGAAAATACCTTAATATTCTCTATTCCTTTCCCTTTGAGTTCAAGCTTCTCCCAAACAATAAACTGAGATCTTCAGGATACACAAAAAGTATAGTTGAAATATACAGCGATAATTCAAAACAAGCTATAAAGTAGATCCAAAAATAAAAACCAAAACCCTTTCTGCATGTTCATTAGTTACTATGAGACAACATAAGTCACACAATCAAATAAAAAAAAATGTCTAGGACATTCAAAGTAACATAAATGGGTGCAATGTTTGCTGCATTGAGATTCAGCAAAATCGGAGTAGAATTCTATCAGTATATTCAGAAACTGCCATTCCCTGTGGACTGCTAAGTGGGCTACATCCTTCTTCTTACCTGCTTCTAATAATATTTCCCCAAAATATCCGGGAACTTACATATCTTTATCACATTCAGTAACCTGTATGTTCCGTGTTTTATTGTATTTGTTTTGTTTTGGTTTGGTTTTTTTTTTTTTAAATATAATTCACGTTAAATTCAGGGTACTAAGTCTCATGTGTAGAAACAAATGTTTTCTCGTTCTTTGTTCATACAACATAAAACTTTAGTGTCTGCAGTTCCTGATACACGAAAACTTCAGTCTCTCTTTAACTTTTATTAGACTTTAAGGTTTGTGTTTTCTAATAAATTAAGAAAGAATTTATATGTTAACTTCACTCTCTCTACATAGCAACTCAAATATCAACAGATATAACATCTACACAACAGTAGCCTGACCATGCATTGATTTCCTCTAAGCTTTTTCTGCAAAATAAGATTAGCAGAAGTCATGCACAGTAAAAAAAAAAAAAAGATCAATGGCACTGAGAGTTCAATCATAGCTCATCACAAGAAAATATTTTTCCTTAATATTATTTAATTGATGAATAAAACTAAACTTGCAATCACTCTATTATTAAAAAAAAAAAAAAAACCCACACACCAAAATACACAACAAACCTAAATGTAAAGTACTTTCAAATACGATTGTCAATATTCTGCTACGCATAAAGCCCTTATAATCAGTTATGCAAAATCTATTTTGTTTTATGTAAACCCTGAAGCAGGTAAACCAACTACAAATGTAGATGTCATTTCAAGAAACACACACTAAGCACATCTCTTTTTTCAACACGTTTTGGGAATTAGTCTGCACTTACTAAATAGTGGAAAGATATCTTTAATTATTTTTATAATCTCTTTTAATGTAATTTGGCCAATCATGTCTCAACTGATTCTAATTGCCTCGTACAGCTGTTAGAAGTCTTCTAAATATGAAAAATAATAAGATATTGAAAAAAATCTCAGTGGTAAAAAAGGACACGCATTCTAATTTATTTTTTTTTATAATACTGTTTTATAGAAAATGTAAAGTTTTCAATAGCACTTGACAATTGTGTTATAATAATTAATAAAAATCATCCTTCTTCCTGGAAATAATTTAGAGTGTGATCTAATATCACCATGTGAACTTCATGCTTTATTACAGGCTTGCGAGACTATGGTCTTTTACACTGAACCTCATGAGTTACTTGGGGGCTGTCTAGTGGGTTCTTCTAACAGCTTGGTATTGTATTGACAAATAAACACTGTGAAATGGTCGGCTGTGATCTTGAGACCCACATGTCCCTAAGGGCATGTTTGTCCTCTACAGTGGAGCACAGAGCACACACCTCAGAGCAGCATATTGTCTCACACTAATAAATCCACATAGAAATCTAAGCCAGGAAGCACCATACATTTCAGCCTTACCAGCGCAGGTCAGGCAGCTGTGAATTAGGTCTGTTTGGCACTGAGTTCATGCAAAAGTGCTGCAAGAGGTGTCAGGACTGTTGCCGATCATTGCTGGCTTCCTGTCTTTGAACTATGTTCTTTGCACTTTCATTTCCCAGCAGAGTATGAGACGGGCTAGCCGAGGTGGCTTGATGTGTTATAGTGTCATTTAGATAGGCTAAAACATGTAATGTAATTAATTTTGCAAATATCCACCATACATACCTTGACCTGCCAGCTGGAAGAGAAAAAAAAAATGTTGCTACTCAAAACTCATTCCAAATAGCTGAAATACATTGGGTCTTCCAAAATCAGTTTCTGTGTGGCCTGACATCAAAAGGCTCATAGACTTCATAGGTTTTGACATAGGCTCTATAAAATATAAACCTTTAAAATGAGCCTATTCCAGCAAGACAAGGCACCCACCAGTGGTATTAAAGGAGAGAAGTCTGAGCGAAGGAGGTCAACAGCTCTACGCACTTTTGTGAACAAAAAACACGAAGACAAAGCATTAATTTTAGATTACAGTCACCTTATCTCTGCTCTCCAGGTGGGTATAGATGAGTATTTATCAATGCTGACCTCTTTCAGACTTTTCATCGATCTCTGAAAGACTCTTTTGGACTCTGCGAGCCTCTCTGCAAGGCTGGCTAAGGGCCTCTTGTGTTAGATTGGGCAGCTTTAGTAAATGTGAGAAAGACTTGTACAAGAAGCCTTCAATAACATGAACACAGCAACATGTTGGTTCCTTGCACTATTTAGGTTTTTTTTCATATTAATTCTTTAGTTTGTGATTCTTTTGTGACATATTAATTTCACATGCAACACTTAACAATTTAAGCTTTGTTAATAGTGTTTACTTTCTTTTAGCTATCTTACTGTCAGCCACCTGCAACCAATATGTCTATTGTGTTCCTGAATTATGTTTGGGTAATTATGCACCACCATCTTCTCTTTATTTTATTTTCTCTGACTTGTAAATTGTATTATTTTTAAATAAAGATTTCTATTCTATCAAACAATGGAACTAGGAATAACAGGTAACNAAAAAAAAAAAAAAGAGTGAAGTAAACAGCTCAAAAATCCTATTAAAACACTTTCAAGGACATTGTTTCTGTGGGAGTGCTGAGGAAAAGTTCCTTTTCATTTGGACAATGTAAGTATCATTAGTAACTTTGTGGTTTCACAGCTTTACTGCAGTTTAGTAACTTCCAAAACTAAAGGTAAGAATGCATTTGTCTTCTTCATGGTGGCCAGAAGGACATAGCTACTGCTAGCATGTTGACCCTTGCCTTCTGAAAGTAATTAGCTAAATGTATCCTACACCGTACTCATACAGGACTAATTGCTTTCTAAAAGCAAAACCTAAATTCCAATGGCAAACACAGGCCTTACTTTATTGGAGAATTAATACATTTTCCCTTTGTACTCCTGTCCCTCGTTCCACAATACATGAGTTTACACAGTGAACACGCTTCCTCCAGCAGTGCTGGCTGGAACACTGGCCTGGCCTCCAACAGCGCTCACCTCCAACCAGTGCTGTATCACTACCCAGTCCCAGGGAGAGGCACCGGTGCTGCCTGCATCTTCATCGCCCCAGTCTCAGCCCAGGTGGCCTCCATCTGGAGCCCTGTCCACCTTGAGGCCTCCCATGTGCCAGGTGGCATTTGAGGAGGGAGAGTTATAAAGCCTGTGTTGTCTTCATTCACATTTCTGTTTCTCGTGCCACTGATTTTCATGAAAAAGCACGTTAATTCTGGTGGTTTAAACCTAGCAGTCTTTACCAACTAATTTCCCCAATGATTTTCCAAATTTTACTATTTTAACATGGAGTTCCATAAATTCTCTTTTCCTACTACATGCAGTACATTTAATACAAACAGAAAGAATGGTGAAAATGTAAAATGTACTGTTCTGCAGCATCTTCAGGATTTATGATATGCAGACAGATGTCTAATTTTTCAACAACTTTGAATCCTATCTACACTACTTCAAAAGAATTTGAGTTTCCATTTCTACATAGCCTCTATCTTCATTCAGCATAAAGTTTATTGCATTTCTAGCTTTTACTGAACTACTACAGTTATCAACAATTGTAATTAATCTATTTGGTTTGTAAGCTTTCCTGAATTCTTATATGTTTTGCTACAACCAAAAGCCACATAATTCCATTTTGCTGTGCAACAGAATATAGCTTTGAATATGCTACTTAGCCCTATAAAAGAGCAATTGATGTTATTTCTGGTAAAGAAAGTATTTTGTTTTATCTGAACTTGGCAATGTTTCTTTGCTCAGGGGATATTTCTGTACATATCCTTTCCATTTGGCTTAGTGTGCAATGACGTTTTTAGAATGAACATTTCTGTAGCTTTATATGCAATATATCAGTATTAAAAAAAAAAAAAAAAGAGAGAGAGAGACAGGAATTAATAGGCAACAAAAACATCTTGTTCTGCTCTGTTTTAAAAAGAAAATATTTTTTATACTAGTAATGTCCTTTAATGTCACTTGTAATGTTCCATAAACTATTTTATCTGTCTAAAATTAACCTGATAAAAGACAAATCCTGTGAGTTTCATCAAACCACAGGATTTCCATTAAGTGGTTTTATAGTACCTTAAATAAAACGAAGTTATAAATCTGAAACATTTTGACAACTAAATTTAGCTTATAGTGTATTTACCATTGTATATTAATGAGTTCATTGTAATTGTTTCCCCACTTCATGAAATACAAACCTAACAAATGATTTTGGTCTACTTTTCTATAAAACCATTTTTAGTACTTTAAGCTAAGTAGCAATTAATTCATAGTTACGACAATGGAAATTATTAAAAACAAAAATAATATCTTCAGGGATGTGTTAATCTATTGGCCATGCCTTAATTATACCTACTGTAATTCAGGAAAGTAGAGATAGAGACATACTAAAGGATTTAGAAATTTCCTGCTGATTAAGCATGAGGTGTATGTCTCAGTAAATCACCATTAACCTCCATGGAACTTTACTGATTTACACCTTTAGAGATTTAGCTTCAAATACTTCTACTCTTTCATATCACTCATTAATGCAGACACACATGCATGTAGTCACATACACATTCACCCAAGGGAAACCAAGGTGTCAGCTCATAGAAAGGTTTATGACAATGATGCCATACTCAGAAGTGGGGAAAAGCTAAGTATAATCCCAGTTGTTACACAGCATAGATCTTGCTTATCAGTTATTCACTCTGCTTTTATCCAGGGATCCACTTGTCTGGTAGATTTGCACTGAATTAGGATATTCCAAACAAATTACATGAAATAGGTCATGTTAATAAGAAAGGGGTTTTTTATGTGTTAGGCCTATCCCAACAAGTAATTTTTTGTCCAGGAAAGAAAATTGCTGTTAACTGTAGACTACATCAGCAAAATATTTTATAACACTTATGCAGATGTACTAAACATACTTGCCAAAACCACATGAGAAAAATAAAATGGCTAAGATATTTATATAAAAAATCTCAGAGCTGATATTTACAGCATTGCAAAAAAATGGACGCAATTTGAAATCACACACAATTTGAAATTGCATCAGTTTTCTTGAAACATCCTGTACTTCCCCCCTTGGGCAACATTCGTTCATCGAGCCATTCCACTGAGATTTGACATTTGTCCTTCAGAACAGCCTGGTCCAATAGATTATTTTAACAAGCAAAGCAAAAAACAAACAAAAATCCACCAAAAAACACAAGAAAACCCAATCCCTCCTTGAATGCTTTGTTGTCAGGTTAAAGAAAAACAGAACCAGTACTGATTAGCTAGTTTCCCTTCTGCATAAATTTGCACTTAGAAATGTGTTGCTTGAGAAAATCTTTTCTGTTCTACTGGATTTTTTTTTTCTTATTTCTAGCAATAGCTTCTGCCATCTGAGGTGAGGATGTTGATATTTGTATCTTTTTGACTCTATTAATGAAATGTAAGGAGTTCCTTTTTCGCACTACTCTTGAAGTTGCATATTTTCTCACCATTAAACGAGATTTATCATAGCATTTTTATTTTGTTACTAGCAACAGACATACCAGAAGAAACAATAGAGGCAGGTGATGGAATTTCTATCCTCCCATCATCAAACCCAAATAAGATGGGACTTACATGTCCTGTTATTTAAACTTTGGCAGCCATGCTTTCCCAGTCTGCACTAAGAGAATGACTATCATCAGTGCTGGAATATATTAAGTATTAATGCCAACATGGCCTTCAATGTGCAGAAGATAAAACCAAAACTAATTAGGAAAAATCAATAGAATAAAAGCTGTTATGACCTGGAATAGAACCAAAACCAAAGATGAGCTCAGATTATTGTATGGATTTCCAACAGGGCCTTTTCTAGATTTTCTCAAAAGTCTCTTCAGCAAAGAGGACATAAGTCAAAATGCTGATGAAACACACACTTTGAGGTGGTATTTCATAGCTTAGTCCTAGCTTCATTTTAGAGTCAATAGAGGCTCCCTTGGAGGCACATTCAAAGGAAAAGGCTAAGTTTAGGTGCTGTAAATAATCTTTTATTGGCCATAGAAGGAACCTAGGAGATTAACCCATGACAGGTAATGTTAGCCCTTAATCTAGTGAAGACTTAGCCTTTTTATCTGTTTTCCTTTGAAAAAAAACCCAAAACATCAGTTTAATGAGCATTTAAAAAAAAAAAAAATTTGATTACAGTGATTCAATAAGAAAACCTGTTTAGTTAAGTGTGTCACAGTTTTATGGAGAACAAATCTGCATTCTCATGATAGTCTTTGCCAGGACAGAACTCCACCGTGCACCACAGCTCCAGTAGAATTAAATATGGCAGGCAAACTCTTGGCTTCTTTTACGTTTTCTCTTCAGCCTCTGTCAGATACTTAGAGATTGTGTACACCTTCTGAACTATTTCTTCTGATAACATATTATTCCAAATGAATTGGTTTTTTGGTACCAATGCCAATCCAAAGCCCCTCAAACAGTTGACAGACAATGTCAGAGAAAAAAAAAAAAGATAAAAAGATGATTCTTTGTTGCAGTACCCATATCTTTGTGCGTTTCAAAACCATTGGATTTGTTATGTAATTTTCCTGGTAACTGTACGCCAGAAGCCCTTGTAACTGTGATCATTTAAATTCAACTGAAGAAATAACAGCTTTGTATCTATAAATATGAAATATGTTCCAAAACCAAAACGGCTAGGGATTGATGACTTATTGTTTTAGCTTAGACATCACAGTTTCAGCCTTCAAATTTCTGCAACTGCATTAAACACGAGACCTGGACTCTTTCCTGTCTCAAAATCTGTATGTCTGTCCTAAGAAACCATTCACTAAATCTTCAAAAAGGTGTTACAATAAAGCCACTTTATCATTTAAACGTGCTTCTGGACGTGCAGATACTACATATAAAACTGGTCCATTTTGCCATTCGGCATGATAAAACAGAGATACTGTTTTCAAATGTGAAATGTTTGCTCATAGTCATAGATAATGGATGTGTAAAGCAAACACTTGGCTAAACATAGCTGAATTACAGGAAGATAAGTGTCGTCAACAGAAGTCTGTGATGTAATAAATTAATATTCAGTCATTGTATATCAGAAAAAGAGGAGACCTTACCTTCTATTCTCTCAGACTAATGTGACAAATCCTTCTGATGAACGTTATCTAACACCCAAATGGCATATAACTTGAGCACAATTCATTCATTGTGTTCAAAGTGGTTTTGATAGGACATGAAACTATTATTTTTCTGATATTCTTCAGAGGTACATGAATCATTTGAAGACTGGGTGATGGGGGGAAGGGAGGAAAGAAGGAAAAAAGAGAGAATTTACGTTGCTCAGGCAGTGATCTCCATTTACTATTAGAAAAATCTTGCTTTTGCCCAGAAGAATTTGGCTGTGTGTGTATTTTAATTCCTATTATTACCATTTACCTAACTTTACAATTCTGCCTACAATAGTGGTCAAAGTCCTCCAGTAAGGTATACTTCGATAAGGACAACACAGAGGATCTAACTTCAGAGACAGGCTCTCAGATTTGCTCAGTGAAACAAAGGTAGAAGGCATTGTCACATCCCAAAGAAGTTTCATTCATGATATGCAATCAGTTTTGTACATAAAATGCATCTGGCTCTCTAGGTCACTCTTTTTTCAGTTTCTTCTACCATGCAGACCAAGACCCGTACACATCATGCCTGTGCAGGCATACAGGTGTGCTTCTGTTTGGGCTCCTACCCATTTTGCATTGCTTCACCTCACCTGTTTTCTCATAAAATAACAATCTTCTCAGTAAAACTGAGTCAAGGGCAAACAGCTGTGTTGTACCTTGTATCTGGCTCTGAAGGCACTAAGGGATGTCCCTGTCTACATCCCCAAGGCTCCCTCTACCCTAAAGACCCTGGGAGCAATCTAGGATTGCTCATCAGGTGCAGCCGTCCCTTGATAAGCTGGTAGCAAAATTTCCATTAGCTTAAAGTATGGTGATTTCTCTCTCACGTATGGGAATGACTTCTTAAACTTTCAAATGTCATATACAGGAGGCTGCAT
Organism: Pampusana beccarii; assembly: GCA_013399365.1. Classification (NCBI taxonomy): domain Eukaryota; kingdom Metazoa; phylum Chordata; class Aves; order Columbiformes; family Columbidae; genus Pampusana; species Pampusana beccarii. Next base: position 79,663 of record VWYH01002309.1, on the reverse strand, counting down.
GCTAAATGAGGACATTCCTTAGAAAAGTCTTTCTTTAGTAGAAAAGATGCATCAAAGGCCCCAAGACAAAGTATTTAAATACTATAATGGAGAAATCAATACCAAACGAAAACAATGGTAGTACCTGGTTAAGAGAAAATAGCAAAAAAATACACACGCAAATGCTGTCTGCCAAAATCATAGCTTTCACTGCAGAATGTTAGCATTACAAATGTATAAACATTTTGCTTATCAAAAAACCCGATGCTGTTTGTTTCTCTTACCTATGGATTTATGACTCTACCTTAGAGTACAAGGAATCTGAATCTGTTCTGAAAACACACCAAACAAAGCTCAAACTTGTCATGATATCCCAATGGGACAGACATGAAAGGCTAAACAGAAAGTTTCAGCCACACATTAAGAAAGGAAAAGTTTAGAAAACATCTTCAATCCATGTTTTCATGCTTATTATTTTTTAGAGGGGTTAAAACTTTGTTTCAACGGTTTGTATATTTTAATTATTTTTTATTTTAAAATTAAACATCTTTTTATAAGGTAAAATATGACAAAATAGAAGAGGGTAAACTAAGTATTTCTAGCTGTTGGTGTGAAATTTAAAAATTAAAAAGAATAAAGAACTCATTATTTCATGAATTTTCAACTCAGTTACTCAAAAAAAAAAAAAAAAAGTCCGTTATTCTCTTGGTTCTAATTAAATCCACATTCATATTTATATCAGCATGTTTCCTGTTGGCTTAAGTTTCCTGCTGGCTTGAACTCAGGGTTGCTCTTTGGTTTTAGAAAATGTTAAATAGACAAGATAAGTGAAATCCTGGCCCTGATGAAGGCAGAGGAAGTTCTAATACTTTGATCAAGACAGGATTTCAATTTATGTTGTTTTTTGTTTTGTTTTTCTGCTGCTCCTCTTTTTTTTTTTTTTACTCTTAATTTTTCTATTAAAGAATCCCATCCTCATCTGTGTTCAAAACTAATTAGTCCTTCAGAACCAGAATATTACCTCATTTTCACATCTGTAGTCCACTCATCTTTACTGCCCTGAAGTAAGCCAAGGAGCAATTAATGAAGAATACTGGTATTTATACAGATACTGGAAGGGATAAAGGTAGGGACTGGACAATGATCTGGACAATTATAATAGAAAAAACAATTTAGATTTTGCTGGTAATAATATATAATTATAATTTAGAATTAGCGGTAACTTAAGAGGTAAATTAAATTGATGAAGTACACAACTAAGAAATCAACAGAGCATTTTCAGCATAATGGAGTGGGAAAGTAGTCACTACACATAACCTGCATTGTATACACTGCACTTGCCGATAACAACTGCAGGAGGCTATAGGATGCAGCCTCCTCTCTGCTTGGTTTTCCATTTCAGTGGGAAATCCTAATCCATAATAATGTTATTAAAACCATTAGTGCAATATTATATCCTGTTTTGACACCCATGCTTTAAAGAAACTCTGCAAAAGTTGGGGAAAAGGACTCAGAAATATATACAAACTTCAGCTGGTTGTAGAACCATCCAGGTACCTACATTTGTGTTTATAAATTAAACTCGCTACCTAGTAGAGAGCGGACTTCGCCCTTATGATTAAAATCTTTTCCCATCCGAAACTGAATGGTTTGATACAGAATGCCTGTTGGGTCTGATCCCTGGTTCATGCAAAATTTCAGACTATGCAAGGGCATTATTTTGGAGCATTCTAATTTAAACATGGCAGAATCTTGTTTAGAATACTTTTATCAAATGAAATTGTAGACAGGTGAGTTCCAGTTCCTAATAACATTCCCTCACACTCATGAGAATAAAGGTTGCCAATGAAGCTTGAAAAGCTTTAATTCAAAAGACTTGAGGTGACTTGTTCAAGATTCATAAAGGGAGATTTGTAGAATAATTTTCTTTTGCATGAATGGAAAACGAGGTTTAGATTTAAATTTTTTTTAAAAATCATACCTAAATTGTTATTCTGCAACACCCACTTCTACATAGTCAATAGTCTACGACAAGTAGACTCCTAATAGAATATTTCTTTTCTGTAAAAAATTATAGACTTCTCTTGAAAACTCTGACAACTAAAATTCAGCCCTAATAAAAACATTTAGGGAAAAGGGTCAGCACTCTATACTATAGGGATGAAGAAATCTTTTAAATAAAACACAGATCTAACACAATAAGAGCTTTACCTGTATTCGCATACTTTTTGAGAAACACATGAATGATATTTTACTCCACAATCCTTAGTAATTCCTCCTTCAAGGAAACTGAGAAACCCACTGTTTTCTACATGAGTATTCCAGTTTGCCTGCTGTTTCAACTATGCTATAAGGTAAAGCATTTTTTTAAAATGAAACATATTGTTACATATATGAACTTATCCTTAAAATTCAGTCTCTTTAAGGAAGAGACTAAAGATTCAGGTTTTTTAAAATTATCTCTGCTTTTTGTCTTATGAAAAAGTCTCTAGCATGAAGAGATCTCCCAGTATTATGATTCACTTTAAAAATAACCATATTATAGTAAAATCAGGCTTGAAGAACCTTGCAGTCTCAATATCATTTAGATGCCAAAATATTTTTCCATTAGTAATTACAGGTGGTAATATTCTGTATTCATTTTCTCTGATATCTTCTAAAGGCATAATACCTTAATTCTAAAGTAGAAAAGGAAAGTACAGAACAGATGAAAGAGCAAGCAAGACTAACAAAACCACAGTCCCTAAAATATATGTAACAACTTCCTAATCTTTTTAGTTTCACAGTTTGTGACATTCTAATTTCTTGGCCTCTGTCTAAATAATATAATTTATTCTTTCTGAAAAAAACAGAGAAGAAAAAAAGAGTGAAGATCATTAAAAGTGTCAGATTGACTGTACTGGACTGGCAGGTTGTAATTGCATGACAAGATTTCTAGCAACAGAAAGCTTCAGTGCACAATGTGATGATTCATGATTCAAGATGGTAGATAACTCAGGACAAGAGATGTAGCAAAATTAGTGTTAAAATGAAGGAAAAAATAGATGTATAAACAGTAGGAGCTGTGCTCATCGCACAAAATATGAAAGATGCAATTTATAACCATCTCAGTTATTATACTATCTTATTGGCCTGTCGATTTTTGATGCAATTCAAAGAAACAAATCATGAAGTAAGTCCATTCTGAATTATCTAGGTTAAATTTTTGGAAAAATAATTGCTATGTACTGTGATAAACAGCAAGATATTTCTTCTTATCTGTCAATGACTGTTGAACTGAAGAGACAAGAAACACAAATAGGCAAATAATTATAACCACAGGAAATAAGTTTTTGGGTTTTTTTTTTGTTTGTTTGTTTGGTTTGGTTTTTTGGGTGTTTTTTTTTTTTGCCAGCTCTACATCCCCATCAGAGTCAGTTTGATCTCCTGGAAAATGAAGGCCAGAATTTTCATGTGTCAGTTTCAGCTAGCGTCACTTTCAGGAAAGAAGTGTAGTTCCTTGGTCTATGAGAGGACTTTATTGTTTTGACAAAAGCTCACAACCTTGGTACCTCATTTAATTATAAAATAGTTCATTAAAAAAACCCCACAACTAAAACTTCAACAGTAAGTTATTTTTTCAATATCTAGACAAAATTAAACATTCTGTGTATTACTTTTTTTGTTGTCTATGTACATTAAAATCTAATATGAAATCTAAATTTTCTACCTAAACTTTCATTACTATTAACTGAAAGTAAAGAAGCTGAAAAATCAGACAACTTCACAATATTGAAATCCAGTTCAATTTAAATTTAACTTTTTTTTCCTGATAAAGCAATCATAACATTAGAATTATTTTCCTTTTAAGCTTTCTTTTAAATATAATATAAAACTAACAGGACAAAATATTTTCAAATGTACATGGGACTGAAATTAATTCTCAACCAAAAATCTAAGACAAGGATTTCTAATTAGTTAGTTTTTATTTTACTTAGTGTCAGCTTTCTGGTTGCATAGATTCTGCCTCTACAAACTAATCTTTGACACTGCAACATTTAACTTTTTAGTGATTTAAAAAATAAATTACTGAGCAAGCACAATCTGTGTTACAAATTAAGACATTCGAGGCAAGGCAAAAAAGCCTATGGAACATGTCTGTATCCGTGTTGATATTCGATCAACAAGATCAATTAGTACTTTCTTCAGACACTGGTCCAATGCTCTTCACTGTCGCAGGTGGTTTGATGACTCCTAAATAGAAATTTTATGTGGAAATCATCTTTCAAAAGAAAATCAATAACAATTAAACATTTCCAACTAAACAGAAACTGCTTGGAAAAGAAGAAAATAACAGTAGTTATTGCAGACAATGTTGTAGAAGTGCAGATAGAAAAAGAGACTTAACTTGTAACAGTGCTTGAAGAACAATTTTTTAAAAAATATTATTAATAAGCAATAATAATAATAATAATAATAATCATCCATCTTTCTCCTATTCAATTTAGAGAAAAAGGAGGAACTCATCAAGCTGCTGTTTCTTTTTTTATGTCCACAAATTGTTTGTAGCGAGTAGCCCAAGACATTTTCTGTTTACATATGTTATTTCTTGGTCCAGTGCTATAATTAGTGCATGCTACTGATTTTACTCTGCCTTAACTTTCTTTGGATCCTATTATGAAAACCTACTGTTTTTCCTGACTTAAAATAATCAATGCTGCCTACTAAAAACAATTTTTAATATATAACATCCTAAAATTTTAAATAGAAAGTTCAATTCAAAGACACAAATAATTTTTCTAATGTTACTTTCGTTATTAAAACACACAATTTATCTTCTAGAAAAAAGCCACCTTGCTATCAGTCATGGTCAACTTCTAGTCAAAATTTGTCACAGGAAAATTGATTTGTTGGATGGTGATGCATGACTTCAGTGACAGCAAATTTTTCTGACGAAAAAAGTATACTAAATTTATACAAAAATACATAAACATATTTATTGCAACAACAGTTGTAATGTGTTGCTACATGCAAACTTCTACACAGAGTCCAACATGTGCCAAAAAGCAGAAAAGGAGAGGAGAAAACAGAAGGAAGAATTGCTGCTTTTTACTTGTCAACTCAGAATGGAATCAGCAGTCTGTATGCTCTCTACATAATTATGTCATTCAAAATACAAACCAATGAATTAAGGGTAGATGACATTGAAAAATACATAGTAATCAAAGTATCTAATTTCAGAAATACAGTGTCTAATTAACACTTTCATGAAGTTTGGATAAATAACTTTTTGAATAAAATTAATCAAATGTATACTGCCTTTCATCTCTAAAGACATATGCAATTCATTCTGACATCAGAGGTAGCTGTGATAAAATTGATTGTACAAAGTTGTCATTTATTGATTATAACAAAATTGACAGCATTCTCTACAAAAACCAAAAAAATATATTGCAGCTCTCACAGTCTAGCTTCAACCCGTTGTTTTGGATATTTCTGTGGTTTAAAGGGATTGTCTGTAGACTTCTTTCAGATGATCCGAAAACAGGTTTCAGCTCAGGGCTGAAGCCTCATGGCTTGTAACACAGGGAGTAGTCCATGTACATACATTCAACTGAAACAGAAAACATAGGCCAAATAATTAGATACTCAACAGATTTTTTATAATTTATGCAATGACACATTTTTAAAATTGAAAAAAATGATGGAAAATTGAAAAAACTTGATGGATTTCGATCTACTTAGCTTTTCATGTAGTATGTCTATGAATGTTAAGTTCTGGCTAGCAGTTATTAGGCTGGAATGTATTTTTTCCTTATATTGAGAGAAAAATAAATTAAACATCAGAACTGAGCTGTAAAGTTTTTTATTATAAACTGTAATTTCTGCATGTTTTCTTACTGGTATCAGTGGACAGAATCTGCCATACCTTTGTTGGTACTGTGATCATCATAGCTATATAGCTATAGTTGTAATATTGCTATAGTTCCATATATATTACAACTGGGATAAGAAGAAGTGGAACTTGAAATACAGATTTGTTTACTTATTTGAAGATTATTTGATAAACAGCATCGAAGACTGGAATCTGCCTACTAATGAAACTTACTTGTTCAATGAGAGATTTTTGTAATACTTTTTCCTCTCAATTTGTCTTACTTCATTCTAATATAACTGGTAAGAAGCATCATCAGTTTAGATGATCATGGGAAACAGCCTGAGCATTACAGTAAAATATTATAATAAAAGCAAAGATAACTGATAACGCCGAAATCGTTCGTAGGAGGCTGTTTTCAGGATCTGTAGTTTATTAAGGTTATGATCAAAGGTCTTCACAAATATCCTTAAAAAGTTCAAACTTTTTCCACAAATCATAAAGGTGTTAAGGGTATATTACATTCAAACACAGTTAATTCATTTTTAAGGTACACAAGGCAAAATATTCTTCTTTAATTTTATTTTCAATGAAACATTCTTTTCACAAAATGAAAATTATTGCTCCTTGAATAACGTATTTGCCAAGCACAGAATACTTGAGCCCATACAAACTGAATTTTCCAGATTAAAACAAACTTCTTTATGATGGAAAGGACGTTATGCTCCATCATTTGAAACATTCAAGTCCAGGTTTGTTGGGCTTTGAGTAAAGTGATCTAGTGAAATATGTTCCTGCCCATGGCAGAGGGGTTGGATTACGTGGTCTTTAAAGGTTCCTTCCATCCCAAACCATCCTATGATTCTATGACTTCGATGAATCATCTTGGCACAGTCTATATTTTATTGGATTGTACTGTTTCATATTTTATAGTAACTCATTATAATAATATAATTATGCTAATAAACTTTTATTTCTGAAAGCATTCAAAATGCTTTTTTTTTTTTTTCAGAAAACATAGGAGTATATTATTCACTACTGACTGCTTATTCTTCGTTTTCTCATGTATAAACATTTCCTGCCTCAGTCAAAACAGAATCACAAACCTGTGATAAGAAATATTGAGAAGTTTATTTACATAGCTTTGGTTGTGTATCTCTACTGCTTTTAATATTTTATGACAAAAAAATCACTGAAAGTGAAAAAAAATACAATCATAGAACGTTTTGGGTTGGAAGGACCTTTAAAGATCATCTAGTCCAACTCCCCTGCCATGGGCAGTGACATCTTTCACTAGATCAAGTTGCTCAGAGCCCTGTCTAACGTGAACCTGAAGGCTTCCAGGGATGGGGCACCTACAACTTCTCAGGACAACTCATTCCAGTGCCTCACCACCCTTATTGGAAAAACCCTCACCCTTTCTTCATAGGACAGGTGATTCCAACCCTATGATAATTTTTGTGGAGCTCATCTGGACCCACTCTAGCAGGTCCATGTCTTTCTTGTACCCCACAGCTGGACACAGGACTCCAGGTGGTATCTCACCAAGGTGGAGTAGGTAGAGGGGCAGAATTGTTTCCCTCAACCTACTGGTCGTGCAACCCAGGATACATTTGCCTTCTGGGCTGCAAGCAAACAATTTTTTCTCCACTAGAAAGAGAATAAAATTCTGAACATAGACATCAGAATTAATTTGTGAAATCATTTGTGGAAAGGTTTAATTTATGAATACAATATCATCCACATTTTTAACACATTGTACATGTTACATCTTCATCACAAATATTTGATAGTGTGATCCATGTGATTTTTTGTCTCAAATAATGACCATATAAAGAAGTAGTTTTTAAATAATCACTAGGATGAATTCTTTGTCCTTAAAATTTATTTGAATCTTAATAAAGTTCAATGTCTGCCAGAGGCATATGCAGAAGAATTGAGTAAGTTTGAAAGGAAATTCATTTTCATTCATACAATTAAAAAAAAAAGTTGTATTCACATAGTTTATTGGCAAAATATTGTTTGAATGGTATTCTCTAAACACTGCGAACCTCATCTATCTAACTGTTTCCTTCAACCACGTTTGTTCAGTTGTTTTAGTACCTGGGATTCTGAAAACACTTAGCATGCCCTTCTACACCCTCACAAATTATAATAGCTTAAATTTATTCTCCATAGCAGAGTAGGCAAATAAATTTAAACATTTCTATTTTAAGAACTCAGCATTCACTTTTTTACATAACTACAATGTTTGACATACTTATCTTACACGTCATCTCTATGGGCCACACGAAAAAGCCCATCTTTGTAAGACGTTCCATTCTGTCATTTGCTCATATTTCAGCTTTTTAGGACACCTGTCTGAAGATAATACGCTAAGTTTATCAGGTCAAAAACTATCTTTGTGTGTAAAAACACTGAAGACATTTAGATTTTTTTTTTTTTCTGATGCTGGGGAAAATAAATTGAAAAGCAGCCAGCTACTTGATTTAATTTCATACTTTCTATCAGGAGCAGACCAACAAACTCCTAATAACTCCCATTTTTCACACAGTGACATGTCTCCAGTTCTAAGCAAAACTAATGGGCAATGGAAGCATCCATGCACAGATCAGATTTTAAATGAATAATGTCATTAGACAAACAAAGTAAAGTCCATAAATACTTATTATGAAATTAATGGTGAGTGCTATATTTACTTACTTTTAATAATCAGCATAACTCCTGAAAAATATTAATTCTCTTTTAAGTTGTTTACTGAGAATAATTTGCATCTGATTCTAATAATAAACACATAGTCCAGCCCTGTATAATTGTACCACATTGTTGCTTATCATGCTTCACCTAAATTTTCCACAAATTCATCTAATAATAGTATCAACTTATTTAAGTGAATGTTCAGATTTTTGCAATATATTAAAAATGATCCAGAGGGCCTGCTGTATAGTGGAAAAATATATTCAACCATTATCCACCCAGCCAAAAATTTCAGAGCTTCAGAAAGTAGGTCATGCTGTAATAGTGACATTGAACTTTTCAACTGGGAGTAATTAGGTTTTATTTCTAGTGCTCAGTGACCTACTCTGAAAAATAAAATAATACAAGAATGGTTCACTTGTATTTTTCATAATTTAGTGGTTTGCTTTATTATTTCTTTCTACTGCATTTACCTTAAGAATCCATAATTGTTACCTATCCAGAAAACAACAGCTGACAGCTGTGTAGGGTACTTCTGCTGTTTAATATGTCATAAAGAGTCTGTTGCAGGCAATGATGTTATCATTAGAGAACAAGGATACTGTCTATTATTTCAGAACCGAATAATTCAGCATTAAATCATTTCAACTGCAGTGTCACTTGCAGGGAATGTGAAAGCAGAAGAGTTACTGTGTATGAAACAAGCTTTGCAGTAATACTTACAGCACAGAGGGCATTTGAAGCACACTTCCTTGTATATACCCTCTAGGGTGCTTTAGAAAGCTTTTCTTTTATTTAATGGCTGCTTCCTAATGCAAAGAGACATAATAAAATGCGCTTGCATCTGTTAGCTCAGATAACAAGACACAGCTTTCCTTTTTGGGGCTGGGTTGTTCTAGGAGCCATTAGACACAATTCAGACTTCTGTGTTGCAGAATGAACTTATTCCCTCCAATTAATTTTAATTTTTCATTTGTTACTAATGTCATTTCAAGAAGAAATGCCCTCCCACCCTGTACTTTGGTCCTGTATTTTTCCTATGTATAGATGTGTGGGATGGCTTGCTGAATCATGTCAACCTGCATTGTAATACAACAAGAAGCATAACTCAACATGGTGTGTTGGATGGTGAATAGCATGTGAAGGCTTGCATGAAACTTTCACAGACAAGGGACCATGCTCATGGAGAGACGAGCTGTTTCTCTGCCATTTATGTAGCTGTAAAACGGGAGTGGAAAGTCTGCAATGCCTCCATCCTGTTACATGGAACATATGAAGGACAAGTTTTTAATATAGTAAACCTATTGCAGGGAGTGCTCCCTATGTATTTTACTAAATATGAATGAATATCCCTAGAAGATACAAAGAATACCAAGTGTAGTAGTAGAAGTGCACCAGAGGGGAAGAGAGTATCAGACATCCAAGAAATACAGATTTTCTCTGAGTCTTTTCATGTTTTTCAGAGAAAAAAATTATCCCAATGCTATTTTAAAATGTTATATCCTTTGGAAGTCACAACAGGGACAATGGCAGGGTTAAAACTTGACCATTTTACCCCTGACTTTCCTCTGCAAAATCATCATTAGTTATTTTCCAATTGGAAAAGCAATATCTCATCAAGACTACCACATAGTTTTCCATGTTTATTCCATTTTTTTTTCTGAATAGAATGTTGGAATGAAATGTTATTTTCATATTTATGCTGTTTGGTATGGCTGCTCTTTTTTCTGTTTGTTTGGTTTGGTTTACTTTGTTTATTTTTTTGTGTTTTGTTTTGTTGTGGGGGGTTGCAAATGTGTGGATTTGGTTTATTTTGTTTTTTTTTCTCAAGAGATAAATATAAGAATAATTCAAACTTTGAGAATTACCTAAAAGCATTCTTCTCTGCGTATTGATTTCATTAAGAGCCCCGTTTGAAAAATATATCAAGTAAAAAATACTCTGTTATTAAAGTGCTGATGTAAATATAGTCAGAAATGGATTATATGTAGTCATGTTCTGACAATGTTTGGAACAAAACAGTCCAAGTAACTTCAATGTAAAAATAAGCAGCAGCAGCTCAATACTGCTTCAGCAATGACCTTCAATAAATCAATCTCTGTATTCAGTATGGTAAGGTTTTGTCTTTTTTACAAGACTTCAAGATATTCAGTGGCAGCTGAATGATTTTGATCGTATGGATATCTATTCCCTCAGTTTTCAGATAGATTAATTTTGAGTAGTCTTTTTGAAAAAAAAATTATAAACAAAAACTTCATGTCGCTTCTTGAGTCCTAGGTCATCAAGTTTTCCTAAATATTTTCAATTATAATTTTGTGGAAAAATAAGAGCTACGTACTGGTCTTTTTGTGTAACTGCTATACCACCCTGCTCTATTAAGCAGAAAAGTGGTAAGTTTATCACAGTAATTTTGCTGATATACCAAAAGAAATACACTCTTCATATCAAAAGCTATCAGCGACTCATAAGAGTTTTGAGCCAGGAGGAGAGACCTTTTCCATACATTTCCAATTCAGTACATAATTACACATGTATTCAAGTTAACTCCTGTTCAACAGAGTACTAAATACTATTATTAAGTACTTTTTGAATAAAGATCTAGAAGAATATATCTAAAATAATATTTGGAAAAATCCTACATTTTCAAATGCAGTGTTTAAGAATTTTTTTTTTTGTAAGAAAATTAGTTAGCTTCTAAATTCCTTCCTAGCAATTTTTTGGAACCACATGGGATACCTACTGTAGAAAATATTCTAAAATAGCAGATATTTTTTCACTTTGAGGCAGGTAGAAGTGAATCTTAGCATTTTAATTTTAGTTCTGGCACAATATACAATTAATTCTGCAGCAGGAATTGTGTGTGAGCTCTAAGGAACAGAACAGAAGCCAAACCAACGGATAACATTTTACAATGGAGATTTCTTTTTGTTTGGATGAGAATGAGAACATGCAGATTCTAGCAAATGTCTAAGTTTTTATTATATGGAATAGCAGTACACAGACTACATAATATTTTGTGACTCACTTAGAAGGCCATAGTAATTGTGGTGCATCCACAAAAGTCTGAGATAAAACTCTGAGAAAATTCAGATAAGAAAGAAATGTTTGGACTAGACTAAAGCATGCCACAAATTAAAAGCCATTTATTTCAACCTTCAAACATTATATAAAATTTCCAGTCAAATAATTCTGTCTTAGAATTCAGGGACACCAGACAGACATTTTGCACTATAAAATGCAGTTTTGTGAGCTTGCTTTTAAATATATTTTTTTAAACATGTTTTTTTTTTCTGACAAGTTTACTAGCAGTTCACAGTATTCAGTAGCAATTACAAAGGTGGTGAAAGAAATAAAAGTCTACAACACTTTCTGAATATACTTTGTAGAGAAGTACAGTTTTTTGTTTTAACGTACTTTAAAAGCATCTGTTAATCACAGAGTAAGTTACAAACAGACACCAAGGAGAGAATTGATACCACAGCTTGTACCTACTGATATGAATCAATAGTCTTTGGACTTTGAACTGGGTAAAACAAAATTTCACACCAGAAAAGAAGCTGTCAGTTTAAATGCCTATTGATTGCAAAACATATCATTATACCACACAGCACTCTTCACACTTTAACTGAGGTTTTTCAGCTACACTCTGAATAACATTTACTTGTGTGAAGCACTCACTGATGTCAGCAGGATTAAGTATCAGGTAAAATATTACTTAGGGTAGGAAGGAAAGAAACAGCACACACATTTTGCCAATTATACCTGTGAAAGTAGTTTTCTATGTACAAATTACAGTGACTTAAGGGTGTCTGCAATTAAGATTTTGCTAGTCATTGCGTTTTTAAAAAAAGGAAGTTGGGCTTTCTTGTAAGTGTACACTGTGTGACAAATGCAACACAACACGTGATTTTTTCACTATGTATTCTATTTTGCATGACTGGAGGAAAGCACAAGTATTATTAACTGACCTGACATAGAAATAACAAAACACTTCAGTACTGAACATGAGTATTATAGATTCTAGAGGAGTTGCTTCAGACGCAAGGCTTTGTCATGGGCATGATCCATGGTACAAACTCCAGTCCTGGCATTTACGTAGTTAATATTACTCCTGATAGTGACAACTATATGCCATCAGTATATCTAACAAGTATTTACAAATTAACGTATTACCTTTGTCCCTCTGGCTAAAGTTCATGCATGCAGTTACAGAAATGTATACCACTTTGAGGAAATACATTTAAAAATTCATTATTCCTAACCAATCTGTTCAAAGAACACCGGTGGAAGGCACAGCAGTAATTTATCTCAATCAGCAATTTCCTTTTAGTAAAAAGCACTTTTTCCAAGCTGAAGTTGGAAGGGAGGAGCTCACATTTTCAGTGACAGAGAGCACTGTGACTGATCAGACTTCAGTTATGAAGGATGTTGGCCTATGTGGCCAACACAGAGAGCCAGCTAACTGCACCTCCCAACATTTTGGTTTCAGTTTTTCAGAGATACTTTTCTGTTAGCCATCTTGTGTCGAACTGCAAATGATTCACATCAGGCAATATTTACCCTGCCTCTGTGCCATGTCTCATCTCAGAAAAAGTCCTTCCTAATTCTCCAGATCTCAAGTCTGTGCTGGCTGCTGTTGGGTTGTTTTGGATAATTTTATTTAATTCTTTGGGAACTGGAGTACTGTATGAAAATTATGTAAGTAGATAATGTCTGTGTCCAGGACATCCATCCACAGAAGTGTGTTGACATTATTAAAAGGACAAGCAAATGGATGTTTAGTCTGCCACTGGCATAAAGTGAACTTTATCTGTCTTTTAAAAAATGTTAATCTATTTAAAATAAACAAAAAACAAAAAAGGAGATGCATTTTTTTTTTTTTGGTCATCAAACAGAAAGCTGGAATAGGTCAAACCATCCACTAACCGTAGGACAAAAAATAAAAAAATATAGAACATCTCTTTCAGAAGGTAGCCCTGTTGGTGAGCCTCTATCCCTCACCTTTTCTGTGTAGGAACAGAATACGGTGCTGTACACGACGAACAGAAGTGCGAAAGGTAGTATAAAAAGAACAACATTTGTCTGTCTGCTTGCTTCTTTTGCATGTTTGTGGAAAAACTGTTAAAAAGGTCCAAGCACACTATCACCTGTCAAGAAACATTTGCATCAATGTTAATGCATGCCACATTGTTGACACTGTTGCATTGTATGTATTATTCTTTGGATTACATGATACAAAATAACCCAGAGCTTCAAACTCACCAGTGGATATTGCCATTATTTGCAGCTGAATGTTTTAAATTAATAATTTGGACTTCTTAAGTTTCAAAACTGAGCTTTATATTTAAATAGTTAATTGGACCTATTGCCACAGTCATGTAACCAAAGAGAACATGTATTTTTTAAATTATTAAGAAATTTCTCACTTGAGATCCTACAACTTGTCTGATTCATTTTAACTTTCTGTGAATCTTGAGACTTGCTAGAAATGCTAAACAATTAATCACAAGTTATCTTGAATATTTGAAACCTTTCTGTTCAAAATTTTTCTCAGTTATTTTTTTATGCGTAGAAACATTATGAGATATTGTGGTCACAAATTATCACTGATGAGGGAGTTGACAATGTAATTTTCAAGTTCTGAATGTCTGAATGCCAGTTTCCTTAGGAAAAATGCAGTGTTTTAATAGTATTTTAAATCTATGTTAAAAAATAGTTGTCATCACACTAATTCCTCTGAGTCGCTAAGACATTTATCTTACTATCTATCTTGCTATAACTTGCTTCTAGCACAATGTTGTAGAGTTCTTAAAGCAAAAATGAAAAAGAAACCCTAAGTCTAATTGGTATCAATCTAGTTCTATGGTAAAACCAGTAGCACTTTCGTAAAACTAGAACAAAAAGTATTGTTCAGAACCTACAATGACTAATTTTTAAAAAAGAAAGCTCTGTTTTGAATAAGGTATCTGACAAATACAAATGCAAGGTAGATCTGTAGAGAGATCTTATATGTTGAAAGCCAAAATATCAGTGTCAAGCATTATGTTGCAGAACTAAGACCACCAAATACCTCTCAACTACGAAACGAATGCTGACAAAGTTTCACACAGAACTAGCACTAGCAGCAAGCTAGCCAAGAATATCAATGATTTTCAAAATCTCACATTTCCTGCGTAATGATGCATGGAACAGCAGTCATCTCAAGGGAATAATTTATCCTAAGTATTCTCTTTTTTTTGGTAAAATAGAAAACTACGAGTAACTGATATAAAATTTCCTATTATTTATATTTTTATTTTTCATAACATTTAAGAGATTTTTTTTTTTTTCTGTGCAGATACTTTAAACACCAACTCTGCTCCAGCCTTGCTGACTCTTTCTTAGGTCAATGCATATCAGGTATCACTCTCACCTATCGGTGTTTGTACACTGGAGACGCCTTCTTCCACTTCTTCAGGGTGTTCAAGATAAACTGCTTTCCAAGTTGGCAGCCAAATTACACACTAGTGAAAATGAGTACTCAGTACTATCCTTGAAGACAGAGAGATGTTCGATTAATTGAATTGAACTTGAGCATAAGCTGGGTGTTTGTGAAAATTGGCAGCTTGGTCTTCCTTCATAATAGTAAATGGAGAGAAAGACTTTTCTTGAGAATTACTTATAGTGTCTAAGATAAGGGAATGAAACACCTCTGCAAGTGTGTAAATAGACAACTTTGAATCAGTCATTTGAATTCTAATTTTATAGGTCTAAGTCAGGTCGCATGTGTTCCTTCTACAGTGTTCAGAAAAGTAATTATTTTAGGAAAAATCTGTGATTAGCAATAAGACAAGTAACACATCTGTTATTCTCATGGGACAGCCTGTCAGGATAATTGTCGTTGTTGTTGTCTTGGTGTTGTGGGTTCGTGGGTTTTTTTTAATGATATTTATTTATTTGATTTGAACCTTTTATTATACTATCAGGCATTCTGATTCCATTTGCAATCCTTTTTCACTTTGGACTGAGATTTATTTCACTTCTGTGGCTCACTGGAAATTTAGGAAAGTGTACATCATGAATTAAAAATTTTGGTAACTTAATAAGTTATGTGTAAAATAAAATCAACATGTTCCGTAGAATATGATTTTGGTGAAAACCTTCATAAATTACAAGAAAAAAATAATTCTTCAAAAAGAGAAAAAGGAAAGGGGAGAGGGGAGAGGGGAGAGGGGAGAGGGGAGAGGGGGGAGGGGGGGGGAGAGGAGAGGGGAGGGGAGGGGAAGGAGAGGA
>VWYH01002309.1:0-63246 GCA_013399365.1 Pampusana beccarii | reverse complement strand
AAGAAAGAAAGAAAGAAAGAAAGAAAGAAAGAAAGAGGAATGGAAACTTAGTGTTTAGAGGATTACAAATTTAATCATCCTGGACCTTTAAGCACGTAATAGCAATGCCTGCTAAAAACTCAATCATATCAGATTGCGGTCTCCACACACTAGATGGGAATTTTCTACTCTGCTGAACCAAAGCTTTACACTTTCATTAGCTCACATTCTCTGTCATGACACCAGTGCCCTCTCATCAGATCGAAGGCTGATCTGAGTGGTACCGACAGAGAGAGGCAGATAAAAGGAAACTGATGAAAGTGCTGAATGTTTGCCTTCTGGGTAAAAGCTGTATGTGGCTTTACTGACCACTGATTTCCTTTGCCCTGTTTCAAGACGATAGGAGTGTGTCTTATGTTCAATGTATACATACTAGTAGCTTCAATTCCAAACGAATTTGATTTTTAGTTTGTTTTCAGAAAGTGGAAATTTTGCCTGGGTTTGAAAAACAATGAATGTTTTTTATTTCTTTTACAGAAATAATCCAAGATTCCGAATTTAAGAGGTAAAAGGTAGAAACCAGCAATATGCATCTGAATTTTCATGATCTGTACCATACTTAGGCAAACATTCACTGATATTTTTAAGAACCATTTGGTTTCTCAACAAGTGAGGGAGCTTGATCTAGTGAAGATGACAGATGTTTATTTTAATAATAGATAAATTATAGCCTGTCCTTGCTTCTGAAATTTGATTCAGACTCAAAACTGACCTGAATGGATTCAAACTGACCTGCAAAAATATACCTTAGGGTCTCAATAATTTGAATAATTGTTTCTATTTGAATACCAATGGAACACTCAAAGAGTTAAAATATTATGAACCACTTTGGTCTGATCTGAAAAAAATATTTACAAATGAAATCTCTGTTTCATCCCCAGACCCACAAGTATCAGAAATCTTCCGAGTAATCAATTTCCTGTTGAAACTAAAGCCTCATTTTAAGTGCAAAAG
Source organism: Pampusana beccarii (assembly GCA_013399365.1). Classification (NCBI taxonomy): domain Eukaryota; kingdom Metazoa; phylum Chordata; class Aves; order Columbiformes; family Columbidae; genus Pampusana; species Pampusana beccarii. The sequence continues at coordinate 62,253 of VWYH01002309.1, read as the reverse complement.
GATAGGTACATGAAAAATAAACAAGTAATATAATCATATCCTATAAACATCTGAGTGATGGATAACTGCGTAAATCTGAAAACTAAAATTGTCCTGAGTCATTGAGATATACTAAAAAAGTCTCAAACTGTAAAAATCTGTGAAACCATAAAAATTGTTCTTTATAACAATTGTTACACAAACAGAAAAAGTCAATTGTGTGGTATCTTGATATTAGAAAGATCTACAATAGAATATATAAATTAAATTTTTTATAAAGTATATTATAAAATACTATTATTAAAACATTTCTAACCAGAAACCGAAGAACAGCTCTTTTTTCAATAAATCAATTTTCACTGCTTACATAATCACAAAGTATAGGCTAATTCCCCATTTTCAGGATAATCTATTTAAAATATAATTCATAAATTCAGAATTATTAATACACAATGCACAATGGTAAAGAATATTGGCCATTTTATGTTTCTTTTTCTTATTTTAATCTTAATACTTAGTTATTCACAGATTAACACAAGTCAAACAAGACATGAGGACAGTAACTCAGGCTCAGAAATTGCTCTTAACATTCACAGCTGTGGCATGTCAGAGTTTTGAGAGAGAGAATTTTCAGAGAGCCAGACTTGGGAGTTATTTCTCATCTGGAGAGTGGTGGTCATGATACAGACCTGCGAGAGGAAAAACTTGCACTGTCCAATCCCAAGTTTTCCCACTGCTAACTGCTATGTACAAATACATGGTTACCAACATAGACATTTTAGCACGGTATAATATTTATAATAAAAAAGTTCACTTTTTAATAAAGAATTATACCAGATCAAGTGAATATGAAAGATAATTGAAATTTTGTGGTTATGTGCACAGTATTTTATGATGAATGTGATGTTGATCTTTCAGAAACTTACAAAGCCACTGCAATAATTTTGACAAAGCTTCTTTCCTACTGGTTTACTTAATTTCCTTGTTCAGCTTGTGCATGCAAGTTACAGAAACGAATCTTCAGTTCTTAAAATACAGGTTGTCAAATCCTGTGAAACATGTGAAAATATAGTGTATCCATATCGTAGAAAAATACATATAATGGAAAACACATGGAGATTACCATTTCAAGTGTTAGTCAAGATACATTCCATTCTATTAGTTGATTAGTTGATAATGTGAGTCAGGATATGAGATGTAATTCCATTAATGCAGATATCAGCAACAGATGACAACCATGTTTAAGGCAGCACCTTTAGAATGAAAAAAGAGTTAAAGTAGTTTCTATCAACTTTTGAAAACGTGTTCTGAATTGTACCCATAACAATCTCCTTTGCCTTAGCAGTGGAGATTCAACTATAGCATTTTCATCTAAGACTTAATCTAAGTATTTTTTTAAAACTGTGCATTGCTTCATATGGCTATATGTGTTACTTGGTTATCTTTTTCTTATGAATTTCGTTTTCCAGTTGTAGTATTCAGACATAATATTGTTGCTAGATGAAAAATACAGAACATTGACATAGTATCATTATAGTATATGATATATAGTATCATATAGTATATCATATATAGTATCATCATAGTGCATTATATTAATACTGCCAGGAGTCTCCCAAATTCTGGACCATTAATTACTTTGAGTATGATAAACTCTAAAGGTGACAAGCTTTAAACTCTAGAACAGAAAAATGTACATAGGTCATGAATGCAAAAGAAACAACTCTCATTCTGCCATTAAGACGTTGTATACAGTAAGCTGGCTGACAATGGCTCTTAATATACCTATTACTCTATTTTTTTCTTAAAAAAAAAATAAAAAAAGACTAGCTAGAGCACTCTTACAAATTAATACCCAAATTCTTCCACTGCTCATCTGATTTTTAAAAAACCTCTTTATGAGATTGGACAGGCTTTGCCCACATTTTGCAATGTTTTGTTTTACTATAGCCATTTCATGCACTGCTTTTCCTCACCCATTGAACTTTTTACCTTTTAATCAGGATTACAGTATGTTCAAATGGCACTGTTCTACATTTAAATCTAAAGTTTGAAAGGAATAAGTCTGATTATTATTGCTTTCTGTACATGTTGCCCTGAGATTTATTTAGTCGTCACTTTGCCTTGTTAATCTTCAATTCAAATGTCTGGAAATGAAAGGTTAGGCAGAACCAGGCAGAAAGTGATGTAGACCCAACACTTAGCGAGCCATTCACTTCAAACCTGGGCATAAAAGAACAAAGCAAAACAAAGCCACTCACATTTTCCAGGGTTCTACCAGCTGCAAAATGTAAGTATTTTTTTCTTCTGGAATTTCAACATGAGACTGATTTGCTCTTTCCCAAGGTTCACAATAAATCTGTGACCCATCAAATTGCATATTTTGCTGAAGTGCAGCCATCTTGAAAATATTGTAGCCCAGAGACGTCGATAGAATGAATGTAAGACGTTGCATTTATGCTGTGTTTTTATGTGAAAATGTTTTGAAAACAAACCTCTTTCAGAAGAATGGTTCTTCATTCAAAATATACTTTGGGGAGGAAATAATTAACTTCACACATCTTTTTGTGCTTTCTGTAGAGAGTAAAATCTCACGACAGGTGTGTGAGTGCTGTAAATGCTGCCATTTTCCAGACTTGATATTATTAATATTGGCTGTCAAGTTTAGGTCAAGTGTTTATACACAGTGTGTCTCAGTACTTCCAGTGTTTCAAACCTATCTGTCATGCACAGCAAATGCACAGTACAGCACAATCTATGGCACTGAGAGGCAAACATGAAGTCTTTTAGTAGAAATGAGCCAACACTTTTACCTCATTTATCTGGGCTGCCACCATTTTTAAAGACAATTTCATTTATTTGATAGTGCATGCACTTTCTAAATAAGCAATTTCCTTGAATTTGCTGATTTGCAACATTTTAAAATTGTCTTTTTTGTTGGGTTTTTCTTTTTTATTTTTTTAATCAGCTTTTGTATTATACAGAGAGACGGGAGAGAAGAATCATGCTGCTAAGTATAGTTGTGTATTTTTGAAAGAAAAAATATTTTAAAATGTACACTATCTTTAATGCTAAATTAAAATTATTGCTGGAATAGTGTTATGTTAGCCCTTGGGTATATGTGATTTTAGCATTTAATTAACGCTGAAGTCCTTCTGTAAATGAGGCTTATGTGTCTGTGTAAAGTTCAAGGCAGCCAGGCTCAATCTATAGGAGAAAACTGCTTGGAGGAGCTGATGTCCTAGAGAAGCAAGTCGGCCCTATCTGAGGCAGACAGACTTTACATGGCTACATGTACTAAATTAAGAAGTAGGGAAGTTCATCCAAAGTGCACAGATTAAAATTTTCAATAGGCCTAAAAATGACTCTAAGGCATGAATGAGCCTGTCACTTTTTCTCTGCCTCTTCAGCAAATGATGGATTCACTCTATGCCCATAATATAACCCGTGAGATATGCCTGGCTTCATTGGTTATTCTTCATTCTCAGTCAGGCTGAAATAGAGGCTGTGGTTAAACAAATCTGCTTTTATGGAGCAAAGCACTGTGAAACAGAGCTGATTATGGTCTGACACATTGAATTAGACTGCGGTGTAAAGCAGTGCTGATGATTCTTTTGTTTCAGGGTGCTGTGCCCCTGCCTGAGCTTTTCCTTTGCTCTCAAGCCACACACACTTGTGTCTTCCCTTTGCTTTAGGAACCCTTTTTTTCAATCTATTTTCTACTTGTGACTCCGTGGCAGAATATCATTTATAGGTCTGTCCAAGAAGAGGACAAATGTCTTAAAGGAAGAGGATCATGTTTATCGCTGTTTTCAAACAAAGATTACATTTTAAAAGTACTGCAATCACATAAATTAGTCACTTCTAATTTTCATTTATTGAAAAAGTGTTAGCTAGTTAAGGTCACTGACTAACAACCTCTCCTAGCCTGAACAAACAATCAGGGCCCAAGAAATACTGAATTTCAAGACTTCGTGAAACTCTATGTCTTTTCTTGCTCTGGAGAGACAAGGAATACTTAAACATCCTGCTTAATTGTCAGTTTTTTAAGTCATTAGTCTTGATGGCACTTGGCACTGAGTTCTTTGGTCTTTTTCTTATGTTTGAATGTGCTGGCTACTCTTTTGATGTTATTCCAGTTGTTCATGGGCTGTGAAGATCAGCAAGTAACAGTAATTTTCCTATAGTAGAATTTTTGTTAGTATAAGAAATATATCCCACCTTCTGTGTCTCCATTCACCTGAGAAATCCAAGTCATTGGTTACATGACTGGCTTTTATCACTTTCATTAAGGTATGTTCCATCTGAAACCCTCTTATTCCTGCTGCGCCTTGTCTCAGACAAGATGACTAGGACTGCTCAGTCTTCCTGATAGCACAGCATGCCAATGATGTAGGCACTGACTCACTGCAGGACTCATCCAAGAAACAAAATATATTACTCTTTGCTGTCATGTCTAATTGATACTGGTACTCAGCTAGCTTAAAATAAGCTTGAATATATTTGTGATATACTGCAATCATCATTGTTATAGTGCAGATATAACCATAGACCTACAGTACATTTTAATACTTTCAAAAATATATATTCTCTTGGTTCTATACACCCTCAGGTTTATTGATTTCCATATTCACCACAACACATTATGGTAATGTTTTTACTGAGCTGGCCATAGGCATTTAGAGATTTGAATTTCTTCCAGCATTTCACTATCAATGCATATATCTGGTGTAAAAAGAAACTATGCTCAAATGAATTCAGATTTTGAGTGCTCAATAATGATACATGGTGTACAGAATTTTGTAGACCCTTCGGGTTTCAAAAGAAGCTGTGAGCAGTCCCAAGGTTCAGTATTCTTCCTACATGTAAAACAGAAAATTATCTCTGCTCATTACCTATTTATGTTCATCACCTCATTTCCCCTGATTCCTTGAAAGAATTTTCATCTCAACCCTAAAAGTTGCTCAAAAGTCTGAGTAAATTATCCTGAGGTGCTTGAAAATAATGAAAGAGAAGGAAAAAAAAAAAGTCTTAGATTTGTAGAAATGACTGCTATAAAATACAAAATAATACAAAAGATAGGACTGGGTTCAATATAGAACAGTTCATACAGGCAGGTCAAAATTTGCTATGTTGTTCAAGTATCATTTTTCATTTTCCAACTGAGTCACCTCATGGAAGGTGCTGCCTTCACAGTGGACGAGGCAGGGAAGGTGAGAGGTGCTCCAAAACAAAGTGAAGGTTGGATGCACATTGCAGCCTGTGCTGTCACTGCCAGTCCCCGTGATATAACGGCATTGTTTGAAGTGGATACCTATATGTTGGCCCCTTGGTACCATTCTTACTACCAAGTCTGGTACAGTTAAAGTTCCAAAGTTTCATAAAAACAATCCATTCTGAAATAACTGTGTCTATGAAAACAGAGGAGTTGGTTGTTTTGGTTTTTGTTTTTTGTTTTTTGGGTTTTGGTGTTTGGTTTTATTTTGTTTTGTTTTGGGTTTTTTTTGTCTGGAATAAGGCAAGGTTTGTTTTTAATAGGAAAAATGGAAATGTCATAATGCACAGAGAAATCAGCATTTTGCACAACAAAAAGACCAATAAAATAAAGTTCAGCTATTGAATAAATACACATTAAAGTATACAGTTGTCAAGCTTTAATTTTTTATTTAACTTTTTTTTTCCTTCACTTTTGTTTCTTCTGTCTCAATGGTATCACATTTTTCCATACCCTCTGCAAGCTTTTCTCCTTACATTTTGTCTTGTCATTTCTTTAGTGTATTTATTTTCTTTGAGCACTACCTTACCAACTCAAAGAAGTGATTCTTGGCTTGGCAATGATCTCCTGTTGGCAGCATGAAAATTATGTATTATTGAAAGCCAGACTGAAGCCAATTTATTCAAAGCTTCTCAGCAAACAAAGAAAACTACCCTCATCACTCTAATATAGTTTCAAATGTAGTGAATTTTGCCAGTAAATAAATAAATTGTTTCTCTCTAGAGGCACGAGAACAGCCAAAGAATACCTCTACACCTCTTGAGAGAACAATCTTCGACAAGAAACACCACACAGAAGTAGACTGATATATCATGTTTGTACCAAATCATAAAATATATTATCAACTAACAAAACAAATCCAACAATCTTAAGATTTTAACTCCTATAATTTACTTGGAATGGAAAACATTTTTGTTTCTCTTTTTAATTTCAAGCACTTATTCTTTCAAAAGTACAGGTTGGTGACACAACAGGCTGGTGTTCTCTCTCCATGAAATAGTGTGGATAACATGTATTATGCAAGTTTCCACATATCACCAATATTACCATATTTAAATATATTCTAGAGTGAGTCTACAAATCCATGTTTCATATATTTGATATAGAGTTCTCACTAAAGTCTCTGTGCAAGGAAAATATTTTAGCTCTATACTGTAATTATGAGATTCCAGTTTCTCTTGTGCAACAGATTGACTGATTTTTGCATTAAGAACCCCTGTGCTGAGTAGAAACACTGACCTTCATTTGTTTAGAATCAGTTTTAATCTCAACTGCTCTGGCTCTTCCTGTGAGAAATGAAGAAAGACTGGGCTTTGTGTATACCTCCTATACTGAGGTTTAAGTAAGGGTCCAAATGGACTCTCATTACCAAGTATGTGTTATGACACGCAAGTGCAGAAAAGTTATATTATTCTGAAAAATGCTGTTCTGTGATACTTTAGCGTACTTTATTCAATGGATCTATTATTTTAAGCATCTATTTTAATCCATAAAACTGATTAACTATCAGCTGCACTTGCAGCACCTACAGTTTCAGTGCCATCATGTGCAGCTAACAGGATAATTGGTTACATGTTTTTTGGCAGGGGCACTATACACTGCAGTATCATGCAGCAGTTTCATTATGCTATAACAATGCAGGTGATCAAAGAGTCAAAATAAGTACTAGGTTTCCAAAAAAAAAAAAAAAAAGAAAGGTCACAGAGATACATGGATTCATTATGTTGATGAATAACCTTATCTTTTAGTAGGTCAGAAGTACACAAGACTTCTTCAATCCCTGTAAGAGTTTGTATCTAGAGTCAACTAAGTGAGATTAGTCAGATGTTTTTCACTGACTTTTATTGGAGCAGGATCAGGCTCCAAGTACTATAGTGGAAAGCAGTTTATTGTGTCATTTTTAGTTTATTTCAGCATCGATGCATTGAAAAGACTCTAGGAAGAAGCGGGGGGAGGGAAAAAGGGAAAGAGCTTACCCTGGAACTGCTAGCTTAAAACTGTGTTCTGATATGTTAAATATATTTACATCCTGGTTCCCGTGTGTCCACGTTTTCAATTTCAATGGTAATTATTTATATGAAGCATTTAAATAATTAAGTAGCAAGTGAGATGTATCTGTCCCTGATTCTAAATTCATGCAGTCAAATTGAATGCAACCTTTTTACCTTCAATCTGCTTTATGGAAACTTGTGAAGACAGCTAAATGGCATTCCACTTTTGCTAGTTACACATTTCTCATACTTATCATCATTAATAGCTTAACAGCTTCTAAACTATTACCTTAATCTCTTTTATGTCAATGAGGTATTCTCCAACCATCAACATTTTACAACCGCTGTATCTATTAGAAATCACTACACTTTAAATTATGTCCAATTAACGGAAGAAATAATTACAACATTACGTTTAATTGAATGGAAAATGTTGACCAGGTTTCTTTTATTTTTCCTTTAGATGACGTTTCCATTAGAAATGCTCTGCTTTGAGATATACACAGATTTACTGTAGTGCATCCTCACAAAAAAATTTAAATGATCATGATGAATTCTTCAGATTAGATTTATACTGTTCCCTGTTTTGAACACTATTCTTCCTATATTATGCATGCTTATAAGAAAACAGGCTTTCCTCGCTATAGTGTGGGACAGCATGGGGTTTTAGGTAACAAAATTTCGTATATATTTGCTAATAATATCTTACAATCATATTCCATATTAAATACACGTAATGTGCAACACAGACATGCATACGTGTACAACACAGACAAGCAAAAAGGTGCTCTGTCCATTTAAGTTATTAATATTTACTTCTCTGCACTGAATTTGTACAACTACATCTTCAGAATTTATATGATACTACACAAAGGACTTATACCTTCCACGCTAATTTTATTACAATACAGGATATTCTAAGATGTCCTATAAAAGGCTAAAAAAATCCGTGGAAGATTATGTGCTTTGTTATACAAGGTATGATTTTTTTCAAAAATCAAGACAGAGGTGCATTTTCAAAATTTATTTGAGCAGGGAAGGGACAGTGACTTGCCTAATATGAACAGTGTTTAAAGTGTGAGAAAGCATGGAAGGAATCATAGATGTTTGAAGGCATTTAGAAAGAAACATTTAATTTCAAGAAAAAAAGAACAAACTGGAATTTGTTTTTTAGGCTTCCTACAATTTTACATTTCTCTCACACACTTTGCTGAATAAAATTATGAACTACCATTAGCTCACATAAATTTGTCGGAAAACATCAGCATAAAATCTTCGAAGTTATTTCAGTGCATACCCCTTCCGTGAGTTTAAGGGTGATGAGAGAGTCTGTATAGCTCAAGGCAAGATCAGAGTTCATCAGAAGTTCAAGTGTTGACGAACAAACCCTTTAGCCCTCTGAGGATCACTTGTTAAAGACAGAAAAAGCCACCTGCTATTTGAGTTGTACCTGTGATACTGTACAAAATTTCTTTCAAAATTCTATTCTCTTTAATATTTTCACATTGCAGCTTACAAAACTGAGAGTGTGGCATACTTGTGAAAGGCCTTGGAAGCTAGGTACGTACCTCAATGTTATTCAGAAATGTGTTTATCTGATGGTGAAGCTTGACAGGAAATGAGAAAAAGATGTTATTAGCTAGCAAGAAACTCAAGGAGCTGCCTGATAAATAATCTTTTTTTTTTAAAATATTTTAATATGAACATTTTTTCTGTTAATGTTAATCAATTCAACTACTGTATCTTATAAGCCTTAAGAGAGTTTGCTGATCACTTACATGCATTTAGATTCTAACAATTTCTTGTGAAACCTCTGCTGGCTAACTAAACATAATAAATAAATACTTATAGGTAAACTTAATATATACTGTTGCTTTACCAGATTGATGTCACATCACATAACAAACAGACACATCAAACAAGTCATTAATATGGCTTCTTCTATCAATATCCATAAATGATTTTGGTCTTTTTCCAATGTGATGTTAATTCAAATATTAGGACTACTCTACATATTTCAAGATAAATGGACATTAATGAAGTATAATCATAATTAAAATCAAAATATCATTTTCAGAAACAAATTTATGCTTAGAAGAGCGAGCTTTTATGCAAACAGAATTTTCAGAACCTCTTTATTATGCCATCAATAGAATTATTAAAGAGTATTATGGTCTCAAAAAATAAGAAATTATCTCAAAAGGGAAATTAAAATTTAACGTTTGTTAATGTACAGAAACAACAACAAAAAGATAAAAACCCAATAATTATAATTGAAGATCTATACAAATTCTGTTTTTCTGTACACTAAACATGATTTTCTTTCTCTTTCTCTCTCTCTCTGTCTCCCCCTCTATTATTATTAGTCTTTTTTTTTTTCACCAGTTCATCTCTAGGTCAAATCAAGTTCATTTATGTCCAGTAGATTATTCCAGTTAAAAGGAAAGGCAGAGATTAAGGAGTACAGTGAAATACCTTCCAATCTGCCACGGATGCAGTCTTTAATATTAAAGTCAGGTGACATGAATGCAGCTAGGCCTTGGTAGCTAACCTAGAGACCTCCGGGTGTTGAGCTGGAAGAGATGAAGTCTGATTTTGACTTAATAGTATAAACAGAATGTCATCCACCCATCAAAATTCTACACACAGTGGACCCCCGGCACGGTTAATGATTATAATCTTCACATTTAATCATGGGAACACAGTGACAGGCAAACAAGGTTACCTAAACTGACAGTTCAGGCTGCTTGAATGGAAAAGGGGGACTTCACAAGTTTTATTTTAAAAAGTGTATGCTCTTCCAAAAGCACGCTTTAGCATTACAGTAGAAGAGTGTACAAAGCCTGGCTGCTTGCAGGAATTGGCAGTGTGCATAATTAACCTTTAAACTGCAGAAAGACTGGAAACTTTGATGCTTTCTTTAAAACAGTTGCTATGCCAATACTACTTTCAAAGTTAAATTAAGCTAAGGGCACTTAAAGAGTAAAGGCAGAAATACAACACTAACATGTCAAAGCGTCAGAGGGAAAAAATGCCACTTTAGAAATGACATACTTATCTTATAGGCATATTCTTTTTTACTTAGGTTAAAGGACAGCGACAACTTACTGAGAACAATATTTCATGGTACATTTTATTCTCCTTACAGTTTCCTGTTTATTCGACTCTGTGGATCCTTTTCTGCCCTTTCATCTTACCACTATGATGTCCAGAAAATGAAAGACTTGAGAACAAATGAAAGTACCTTGAACTTCATATATCAAAACATATATATATGTATTCACTGATTTCTCAGTTATGTATGTGGTAAAGGTATTTAGTTTTCATATGGAATAATGAAAAAAAGTGCAGCAGTTTTTCCTTACAGAAAAAAATGTACCTGATCAAATGCCTGCAGCGAAGGAGTGACATTTGCAGTAGAACATAACTATTGACCATAAATTAAGTATTTAAACAAACGGTCACTTGCTCTTCAAAGCATTCTGAGTTATTGTATTGTTTTTGGTGCACATCAAGGCATAGTACTTCATAAATGCTATTAATAGAAAGAATCAATACAATAAATTCACACTAGGTTGATAATATATTTTTGTATGTAACTCTCACTGCTATTGCAAAATCCTTAACTGAACTTTGCAAGTCAAAATACAATATTAAAAGAATGACGAGACACCATCATGACATAGAAGACCAATCTCAGATGCTCCAGGTGGGCTCCAAGGTGACTTGCACAGGCCAGGATTAGGAATCTTATAGGATCTGCCCAGCCTGCAGGACCATTCTGTCTCATATGCTTGCTTTGCCACTTGCAGTGCAGCATGTTGAAGGCCAACATTTCTTTCTGATTTCCAGTGAGACACATTGAACAGGAAGGAAATAGCACTGAAATGTTTAATCCCATAGATCTGTTAGATTCTAGCAGCTAGAACAACAGGCAGGAGAGGAATAAATAGTTGGAATTTGCATCACTATGTCCTGGCTAAACATATGTAGCCAGGAATGAGGTGGTTTTCTGCAAGTACACTAAACACCAAGAAAGGCAAGCAAGAGAAGGATAGGAACACGTTGTTATGAAGTGGACCTAAACGCATTCAAGCTGAAAATTAGAAGTTTTCTAGTCATAAGTGTAGTAAGGATCAGGAATATCCCTCTAGCTGAAGAAACAGGAGGCAAAATAATATAAAATGATTTGATACTTTATATTTAAAAGTGTGACAGTGAATGACAGCAATAATTGGGAGTAAAGATGATGACCATGAAGGTGTCTTATGACCCTGTTTTTCTACATAAAGAAACAGCAATTCGACTCTAGATCAAGACTCTAGCCACTGATTGTAACTAAGCTGAATGAATCTAATATGTAGTAAACTGGTTTCATTCATCTTTCATTAATTTAAACTGTTAAAATAGTATATAAGATCAAATTATTTATTGACTGGTTATTTCTGTCATCAGCTCACAGAAAAAAAAAAAATGTATAGCTCTACAGAAAGCACAACCAGAAGTTTTGTGTCCACAGACAGAAGATCTGCACTGTTAAAATGAATTCAAATTCTCTTTATACTGATGCTGACTTCCATGGTGACTAGTTTGAAGCCAGATATCAGATTCTCATTTCTACATTTCATTTCAGATACTCTTCTATGTTCTGTTTTTACCTCCATCATTACTTTTTTTCTCCTCTGTAAAGAAGGCTTTTTGGGAAGACAGTGAGTACCATTGCTCTCTAAAAATAATTTCTTCTAAACTTCAATTTTTGCTTTTTATTTTGTAAACTTTTTATGATTAGAAAGGAACTATTTCCTCACTTTACACCCTCACAGAGCAACCTATCTTACTTGATTAGGACACAGTTATAGGAAATACAGATAGATGATATAGATATAGATATAGATATAGATATAGATATAGATATAGATATAGATATAGATATAGATATAGATATAGATAGATACTCATGGTGCTAGAGATGATAAATACGTATGTGCTCTTCCCTTACATGCTGCTACCAATGTATTACATACTGAACAGTGTAAAAAATACCTGACGATTGGATTTATGCGTTGGAATTGCTGAGTGTTTTTTCATACAGATGAAAGCCAAAACGAAGTGAAAAAAAAGGGGACTAAATATTGAAATATATGCAGTTGAACATTTAGGGTTTTTCCATACAGTTAAAGTAGTACATTTTACATTGACTTGAAGATTTGAAGTATTCTCAATTTTCTAGGCATAAAGACACAGTCCCCACAAAGACTAATTTTCATGGTTATCGCATAAACCATTGCTCCAGGAAGGAGCAATCATGTTCCTGTTTGTTTTACAAGATAAATGTTGGCCTGTCTTTCAACTCCAGGCCTTAGTCACCAACACAGTGCTGGGGACCACCCCACTGATGCAAACGGTACATGCTTTATAATTGACATTAACCTTGCTAGCATAGATCTGAGGGACTGATCCCTTGAATCTTCTCTGTCATTATTGTGGCCTCCCAGAGAGGCAATTTATGAACTCACTATGCTTTTGTTCTCACTAAACTGCACACAGCTATGGCCTTTTCTAGAGAGCCTTTTTCCCATCATACAGCTGAACACAGATCCAATTATCGTGCTGTTTACATACTCTTTAAGCGCCACTATTATGTTACGGCATTGACTTCAATGACAAAAACCACCAAAAAACTGTCTCAGACTTAATTGTTTTTAAAACACTAGGAAGACAAATAGCTATTCAGCAGGGAAAGCAGCAAGCAAACAAACAAGCACAGGAAGATCGTAGCTCCAAAACAGAAAGACACAGCAGACACAGTGAAAGGAATTGTGTCAGGCAGAAGGTTTCGGTCACCACCATTCTTCTGATAGACATAGAAACCATTTCAAATTTGTGAATCCTTTCTCCTTTTCACACTAATAACTGAACATTGTCTGAGGTAAACACACCATGAAATGTATTGATTGTACTGTGAGAGATGTCTGGTACAGGGAAACACATTTGCTACAGCTGTGGTCTTATCAGCTACTAGAGAGAAAGGAGGGAGAACAGCCACTGAAATTAATCCCAGTAAGAAAGAGGACATCACCAAACTATATTCATTCAGGCCTGGTTAATCCAGGTCAGTCTGTAAACTTCATTTTTATTCAGATTAACAAATCTTTGGGTAAATGCAGAGTATAAAATAAGCTAAAGTTTAAATCCTTATAGTAGTAAGACCATAATAGATAAAACAAGAATGAATTAACTATCTTGGACAGTAAATCCAAGTAACAATCCCTGTTCATCAGACAAGTTTAGGACTATAGTGTGGTAATATTTTGGGGTGGGTCAGAGTAGTAAAAGGAAAGCAACATTTAGTCCTTTTACCTGTACATGTAAGCAAAGGTAAAGACAGAATATTTTTTTTTCTCTTCAGTTTTTCTAGTGAATTCAAACTAAGGAGGAGCATTCAAGCACTCTTCTGGTCCTTTTTTTTTTNTTTTTTTTTTTTTTTTTTTCCTGAGGTGTGAGGTATAGAAACCATGGGCACTTCAGGTTTCTTTGTTCAGAATTTCCTTTCTCGTTTTACTTGCAGCAGGCTTCAAAGAAAGCGTACACAGAAAATCTAAGGATTTAGTTTGCTTCATAAAGGTGTACAAAATTTTGAGAAGTAAACAGATACTAACAATCACATGCAAAGATAGCTGAGTGTAACGCAGAATATTCATATCATGAAGACATAACTCCAGCAAATTATTCCAGACTTGCCAGAAATTCCGGCAAGAAATCAAAGCATCAGAACAGAGAGAAAGTCATAGAGTGAACTGTAAGTAGCTGGCTTTCTTTATAGTTAAGATAGCACAGGAAGAATTAGCAAATCTCTGCTTTGAGAAGGAATAGAAGCAAAGCCTTCTTGCCCTGACGACAATCCTTTGTCATTTGCCCTTTGCCTAAAACCAGCTTCCTTCTCCGTTCTTTTAGAAGTGGAAAAAAATAAGGAAAAGCTTTTCAAAGTTAATGAAAGGCATCTCAAGAGACTCCAGAATCCAAGGACTTGGGTGTTGAGAAGCTCTCGAGGAGATAACAACCAATTGAGAGAAGATCCTCAGAAAGACACTTCAGAACTATGTGGGTTTTTTATTGCAATGTTCACCTGCCTTTGAGATGATGACAGCTAAGGTACAGTACAGCTGTGTGAGAAACTCTTACAGAAAATTTGAAGCTCTCTGAGGTAATGTTCTGTTAACTTCTAAGCAATGTTAAATCTTCTTGAAGTGACTCCTCATTAAGAGAATTGCTAAGATGATGAAAAAACTGTGACCTTAACACAGAAAAAATCTTTGGTCTGGTCTTCCATTCATCTTCATCACCAAAAATGCTTTTTGTCTGCTGAGACAAAGACTGCAGCACATGCAGATAAACAAAAGTTCAATTCAGCTTGCATGTGAAGAAATATTTTTTTTAAGGCCAAACTGAGCCTATACAGTAATCTGAATTCAAACTCTTACAAAGGAAATCTTTAGCAAATTAAGTGCTCTTCAGCTCTACTGCAGATTGCCACAACACCTGTAAAGAGCAAAGAAGTGTCAGGCAGGGTAGAAAAAATAAAACTCAAAGAGAGAAAAAGGAATAATATTGTCACAGTATGTATTTAAATATGCAAACAGCCCTGAGAATTCAGGGGACCATTTGCCCTCATAAAGTTCCTTAATCATTTTCTCAATCACTTTGAAAGTAATTTTTTAAAAAATTCGTAAAGGTTGAATAAGACACTGAAGGGCAGTAGAGTGTGCTTTCATTCATAGTTACAGTTTCATAGACAAAATACAAATCAGTGGAGTATATTCTATTACATTTTGACTGTCACATACAAAGAAATAATATAAGCATTGAAACTGTGCTCACATGTAGTTTTCTCTACATGCAAACATACCAGTTCTATAAGAACTTTTTTTTCTTTTTTTTTAAATGCACATCCTACACAGAGTACCTAATTTATTTTCTGGTAGAACTTGGATCAGAATAACTTCTGGAGGCTTACGCCTTCAAACTTGGATCTGACAATGCAGATTTCTCTCTGAATAACTTTGGCATTTATTTTAAAAATGAACATGAAGTTTTTTGTCTTGTTTATTCATTTTTGTGAGCAAATTGAGTGGCTAACTTAAAATTGTTATTTTAAGAAAAAAAAAAAAAAGTGGATTTGACTTAGTGAAGAAACCCTCCACCAAATTTGAAGGTTCAGGCAAGGCAGAAGTCATTACAGATCACAAAGGCAGATGAGAAAATAAACAAATAACTAAGACCCCAAATTAATGCTACAAAGAATTGAGAAGGATCTACTCTCAATGTTAAGAGGTCATATAAAACATGATGCAGAAATTCTCTCATTCTCTAAAGTATGGTACTCCTTTAAGAAGTAATTACATTAAATGTAGCATCTTTTTACCAAAAAGCCTGTTCCTGTAGAAAATCCACCTTTACCTAAAGACAAAATCAGCCTCACATAATTAATTTAGAAACTAAAGCAGTCTGCTTTACTTTTTTCTCTATGATGCCACCTATTCCACACAGATATATACACACAAAATGGAAATTAGAGGAGCAGCGAGTAAATCTGTGGTATCTCCCTGAAGATGCTGGGCTCACAGAAACAAAAACTGATTTTTTTTCAGAAATAGATAAAATATTAGAATACAGCTCCTGCTTACCTCTAACCATATGTGACAGATCATCCCATATATATTTACAGAAGGCTAAGAAAAATGATTACTGAGAAAAATTAACACACAAGTTCTGAATCTCAAAAGACTTGTACATAAAACTCTTAGACAAATTAAATCTCTTTATGTGACTGAATATATACTGGAACAAAAAAAATCCTGCTGATGGTTTTTATTTTAAATACCAAGCTCTATCTATGCTCCTTTCTCAAATGATGTAGTATTTCAATTCTACATTAAAACTATAGATTCAAAATGCTGGTTTTGGTTAAAGTTCTAATGTCTGAAATTCCTCAGTAACAAAGTCACATAATCCTCAAATAAACCTTCCCACAATTTTCTGAGAGTACTGCAGTATCTAGAAAGTTAAAAAGAAATTCAAAATAATGCAACGATGCATTCTTTTAAAAAAATATTTATTTCAATAAAAAGGTGATTTGTGATTTACAGTAAAACTGTATTTTCAGGACAAATATTTTAAAAAACATTTAAGAGGTGGTTTTTGTTTTGTTGTTGTGGTTTTGTTTTGTTGGTTTTGTTTTTGTCTTTTAAACAGCCATTTCAAAGTCCAAAACATATAAAAAAAAACCAAATATATCTTTTTTTATTTATATCTTTAATTTGCACTGGTTATCCACCAAGGACAACATTTTCAAGATCAGAGTAAAGCCCTGCCAGCTTCATCTTCACCTTCTTTTCCAATTTTTTAAAGCCCTATGAATATTTGTACAGGATCTTCTTCAGACTCTGGCTGCTTCTTTATCTTTCACAGCTTTTAAGGGATAAAATAGATATGCCCAGGTGCAATAATACAACAGATTACCCATCTGACATCCCTATTTTCTCACCCCAGGGAGGTCAGGTGAGGAAACAGGAATGAGATGTTACCTAATTTTACTCGATTCCACAGTTGCACAGGTAAGTATAATCCTTTTGAAACTGAAAGTTTTAACACAATGCTAAAAATGTTAAATTATGAGCACCTATCAAACATAAAATGGTTGTGCTTGAGTTGTCCAGGCCATGGCAATAAAGAGCTCATTATGTTGAGAAATAAATATTAGACACTGATTGAACCGTTGGCCTGTTACTATTTGAATCTCCATGTAGTCAATAACTTTTTCAAATTGCCACATTCAATACCATGAATGATGGTGACAAAAGAAGAGGAAAAGGTTTTTATGTTATACTTAGTTTTGTTCTGTAGCACAAAGGAGCTGAAGTATCAAAAAGGAAAAAAAAAAAACAAAAGTGTTATTCATTCTTACTGAGAACTTGCCCTTTACATTGGGAAAACTCACAGCAAAGATGTTTAGAAAAGTAATGGGAAATAATAGGAATATAATTGGAATGCTGACATTTTAACCAGACACTCAGATAGCTTCGGGCTCTGAACAATACCACCTCAGTATGAAAACAGCAATAAGCCCTTTTTTTTTTGATCCATTCTGGCAATGTAAATGTGGAATAGAGCATAAAATATTCTGAAACCTTCAGTTTCAAAGCTACAACCAGGCTTCACCTGAAAAGTAGAGGAGTAGTATGTAGAAGTACAGATCAGAGAGAGAACCCCAATGAGCTGAAAATTGTCATTTTTAGGTATGGCATTTAAATCATGAAGTTTTAGGCAAATAAAAGTTTTCATTAGCTTTTCCATCTTCAAAATGAATAGAAATACTTACCACCTTCCTAGCACTGTCATTCATAAAATGTCCTCAATTATATTACGTTTCTTTTGAAAAGTAGTGTGAATTTAATTACTAATAAATATATGATTAGTGCTTAATGATGTGAGGTGATGTGACGAATGCACCATTACTGATAATGTCCTTCGTATTTTGTGTTGCATCAGAAGCCAAGCTATACACATGGGCAACTACGAAACATTTTACCCATGGATATTTTGTACTTTTACAGTAAAAAAAAAAGAGCTTTTGAAGTGTGTTGTATTCACAAGAGATATTACCAAAAAGATCAAAATCTATGTGAGGCAGAGATAGGTGGAAAGAGCAGAGAATGATCTAACAAACAATATCACAACCATATGTATGAAAGAGGCTAAGACTCAGGAGTAGGCAGATCATTTTCCAGCAGTCAGTAGCAATTGCAATAAACATAGTCTTCTACAATTACGGAGAGATGATGGAGTAAATTTATCCACAATTAAAAGCATGCAGGTTGGCAGAGATAATTATAGTAATACATATACAGTCAATATATTCACTAATTAAAGAGGCAAGACGGAATATGGATGTATTGGGAAATAACAAAGAGATGCATCCCATTCAAATATAATTCAGTATTTGAGATGTAATTCTTTGGAAGACTCCCCATTTGGCAGCAATAGCCTAGAAATTATGCTGTATATTATATATAAACCGCCTCTGAGGGAATACTTGTACAACAGCACCAGTAATCTCAGTCCCAGTTCAGAAGAACATATATAGTTTGGCTTAGTTCCAAAAATATGGAGTATTTTTCTGGTTTTCTTCTCATGAGCATCTGTACAATTCTCATCAGGAATTTCCACTCTGGGACATTTTAAGAGAACAAGAGACAGATTTTCTGGTTGGAATAATTATCCTTTGATGAGCTAAATAGTATCTTGTGGTAGCATTTGTCTGATGTGGATTAAGAAAAGACAATGCCAACAGCGTTATGCCGTTTCACTGTTTATTCAGTGTCAAAGTAAAAACTAAATCACACACCAATCCTCAAGCTAGATTCTGCTTGAAGTCATTGACCTGCATTAGTATTTATTATAACTGGCTCCTTTGGTCTCAGGAATGTATCAGCATTACAGAAATTACGTTCTTGATGTTGTTGATGTTGAGACAAATAGNAAAAAAAAAAAAAAGGGCATTAAGACTCTTCCAGGAGTATTTACAAACAATTTACAGGGGACACACAGAGCGTACAGCATTGCATATGCTGGTGACTATATTTCAGTAAGCTGACTCTGTAGTGTATTTGACAAGTTTGCAAATACCAGCTTTAGCATTTTCTGTCTGTTGGTGAACCTGAGTTTCATTTAAACTCTCAAAGTGTCAGTTTATTCAGTGAAATACTCCTGAAAATATGATGCATTTTCACCTCATATGCATTTGCAAATGGTTTTGAAGTAATGGTTGCCTGAATTCATGAAGGGAAAGAAACCATTAGGCAGTAGAAGTCATGCAGTAACTGCACAGCTCCTAAGGATATAAAGGATGAAGAGAGGAGATCACCCTAAGGTATGGAAACATGATGTGATCTAACTATACTTAAATCTCAACGTCCACTCAATTTGCCCCGTTGCCTTACTCAGCTGTATCACCTAGGGAGCTGGGTAGCTCTAACACAGTAGAAGCAGTAATTATGAACAAGAGCTAACACAGAGAGGAGGAAAAGAGCAGAATATGCTGCAAAAGTATCTTGAATACCATCTATAGACAAGGCAGCATTGAAGCTGGAAAATCTTGCTCTCCATTAGTACATGTCACTGCTTCAGCTTCTTTCTATGAGATTATAGGAGTCAGAACTATGGATTGAGTTACACATAAGCTCTGGTCTTCTGAGAAAGTATGAAATATTGAAGGAATATTTCTGTAAAGCTTAACACTAATCGAAGCAGCAGGTATACCATGGCGGTAATTCTCACATCTCGGCAAATTCTGCAACCAGAAGGGAAGAGAGAGCATGAAGAGCACAATGTATAGGACAAATGAGATTCTCCAGCAAATTCTGATTGATATGTAAAATAGAGGATACAGAATAATTTCAAATCCAAGCATTTCCGTGGTTGTATCCTGATCTGCTTCCCACTCTATAATGCCAGAAGTCACAACTCAGTTGTTTGATTTAATTTTTGATCTGCCAGTATGGATGGTGTTCAGGATGACAGAATGAGTGAGAATGAACTGCTGTCAAAGGAATTCTGCTAAACATTATACTCCCTCATGGGTAATAGTAATTTTTAAATGAACTCTTCAGCAAATCTGATTTCAGCATGACTTTTTAGAGTAGCCTAACTATAAACAGAACTGGCAGTGGCAGAACTGCCCTTTGGTGTTCCTGATGTACTTTATATTTCCTCAGTGTCTGTGAACTTGAGAAATTTACATCTGAAACGCTCCTCTGATAGACTTGAGATGTCTTTACCAGAAGGTTTACTAACAAAAAGGTTTGTAGCTGTTTGAGAATAGAACAGCTATAGCCATAGGGGAAGTAGAAGATGGGACTTAGTAAAATCTGCAAAACTGGAATTCATAATGACGAAAAGAAGACATAATAGCTGGCAAATACTTGGAAATAACCTCCAAGCTAAAAACAGTAGATGGTCAGGGAAATTTTCCACTGATGTAAACCATATTGCTTCTGCAAACTTGAGTAGGACTGTGACCATCTTCATGTGGGAATCTGATCTCACCCTTTTTTATATAGATATATATCTATATAGATCTATATATCTTCTCTTTTTCAAATAATAAGGTATTTATATAAAACAAGAACTCTTGCAATGAGTCAGGCCAAATATTTCTTTAGCCAAAAATACTGTCCCTTGCAGTAATGAAAAGAGGATGTTCAGGGAAATAAAAAAACACCCACATTTAGACAGTAATTCGAAGTACATTTTTGTTAACTTCCAGTAGGAAGAGGTTTAGGGATTTCCTGGTCTGGGTTTCAATATGTGTAAGCATGTTTTCATTGTTGCTTTCATGGAAGTATCCTCATGTACATGTTAAATCATTGTTGATTACTGACATGACATTTTCAGAGATTACAGTGACTAAAATTATTTCCTGAAAATCAGTTTTTGAATGTGTAATTTTTTTTTTCTTTCTTCATCTACATTACTTTGCATTTACTGTCATTTAATATCATCTCTAATTTTAATCGCTCAGTCACTCTGGCTATACTTTTCTGCAGCTCTCCATAGTCAAGTTCAGATTTGCTTATCCCAAATAAATTTGTAGTATTTAATACCCTTGTCAATCCAATTTTCATGCCTTTTCATTTCATTGAGAAATATGACAAACAGCAGAGTTTAGTTATTAAAAATGGTAACTTTCTTACATCTAAAAAATTATCATGTACTCTTACCCTCTTTTTCCTAACTATAAAAATGTTATTAATCCCCAACAGCCACATAGTAACTCAGTTTCCTTTGGTAAGAAACAGTATGTAAAGGAAAATAACTAATGCACCTTAGTAGACTAGTAGACAGAACCTGTACAGCAAGGTTGGCCTTTTTCGTTACATTAAGTAATATACTAGAATAAATGGACATTCAGTCACACAGGAAGTATTTTATTAACCTGAAAGCTTTTCCAACTTTTCCAGATATAAAAATTAGACTAATAATAGACGCCACTTTTTCCATCCGAATCTTAGCTTCTTAAACTATTATGGCTACATTTTCTACTATGACACTAATTAATCAAAACAGAAGCAAATTTTATTTCACAATCCTTTTATTTACAAAAAGGTTTTCTTAGAAATTATAGAAAGATTTATATCTGTGGTTGCACAAAATATATGAAATCTAATCACTTGATAGAAATAAGTAATAAAAACCCAGAAACAATACTACATGTTTTGGAATCAGTATGAATTGTTACAGTTAGCTTTCCACTTGATAAGCTATTATTGCATTTCAATTACAGAAAATCAAAAGAATGTCAGCCAAAAAATATCGAAATTACAGTAAAAACAAACAGATGTTCTAAAGGGAATGATTGTCAGATTGTGAGGAGAACCATCTCACTTTCTGACGAATATTATGCTCCTTAGTCTACAGCCATTTCTACATAGAGCTGATAGCACTGTTTTAAAGCTTTGTAAATGCAGGTGACAAAGGGACAAGTTCATTACTAGATTTGCGTTGGGCATTCTTCCACAGCAGGATGTGATGTTTCAGCACTGCTACCAAAATGCATTGCAGCTGCGCACAATACTATTTCAAGCCAAAATCTGCTTTACAAACCTGTTTTTCCTAAGGCACTTAACATCTCCTGATTTATATAGACTCTTTAAAATTATGTAACTCCTAAGACGTTAAAAAACCACCTCTCCCTTGTCCTTCCTGCCATAATGGTGTGACAGGAGAGCCCTGCCCACAAAGCATAGGACAAGGTGCACCATACCAAAGTGTCAGCAGTTTTTGTGCTCTGTCCAAAGACCCGACTTGATTCAAGGGCTCTTTTCTGATCAGTTTTATTTTTTTATAACTTACTTTAACATATTATTCTATGATTTTAGAGGTCTTCTCCTACCTGCAAAGAGCTGAACAAAAAAAGACCCTGGGCATCTGGATGTTTGTTGAGCTAGAAAAGACTGGTATCTCTCTGCAGAAAACATTCTTTAGTTTTGTTATTCTAAATAAAGCCTACGTCTGATAAAGATTGACTAATCAATAATACAAACAGAAGTTCTTATTGTAGCAACACATCCATTTTCCAAGCCTCATGAAATTGTTTCTTTTCACTGTCCCTTCCCCAACCCTGACACCTTCACCAGCCACACTGCATTGTGCCTTTGCACACCAGAGACAGGACTGTCAAGACAGCTTAGTTTCTTGACAGGCACCAAAGTGGCAGTCCACGCATTCACAAACACTCATAACTGAGCAGATTCAGTATGCTTTTGAAGAGCATGTTTTTCACAGAGGCTCAGAACCCAAAAAGCTGAGCTCCTGAAACCATTAAATTTGATGCTCATGTAAGATCCAGGCTTTTCAGAAGTCCTGGCTGAGCAAATCATAAATCCTCAATAGCTCTCTAACTCCTTTGTTCCTTCACTCTTCAAGTGCTACTATTAGCTGTTCTTTGCACTTCTGCTGTCATTTCTCCATGGGAAAAAAAAAAAAAAATCTAATTGCTTTATGTTAAAGAAAGAATGAACCCAGTGAGAGCTCTCCAACTGTGATAAACTGTGAGCACCTAATTTGCCTTTGCTCATGAGAAACATAAGAAAAAAAAGGTGACAGAAGTAAACATGTAACTTTCCACATGTCTTTTCTGCTTCATTTTCATACGAAGAATGTATCTAAAGGTCTTGCTTTTACTTAACAGCTTAGAAAATGGGGAAATTCTGAGGAATTTAAAGGGGAAAATGAAAAATATTATTTTAAAAAATTGGGTAAAAAGGCAGCACTGAAAGCTTTCATTATGAACTGTATGGCTGTTCAGAATGTATTTACGAAACAGAATCACACAGAATCAGAGAATGTTAGGGATTGGAAGGGACCTCAAAAGATCATCTAGTCCAATCCCCCTGTCAGAGCAGGAACACCTGAATGAGGCTACACAGGAATGTGTCCAGGTGGGTTTTGATTGTCTCCAGAGAAGGAGACTCCACACACCCTCTGGGCAGCCTGTTCCAACCTATACATAACACTTTTGGCTAAAGGCCCAGTACTAAAATAAATCAAAACACATATTATATAATTGTAGCATAAGACACGCTCACTTGCATCTCTCTGGTTAAGTGGCAGGACACAACCTGCTTTTTCCATGAAGCATATGTTACGGTTCTCATCAGTAACACCCCACATGAGCATCTCAGTGCACTTGCCAAGGAATAATCAATTGAAATTTCACATATACTCTGAACATTGGAATAATGCCTGACACACATTGACAACCATCAGGGAAGATATCACAGTGAGTTTGGAGATCTGATTTAGTGCATTCATCAAAAAGCATAATGGTAGTTATTTGTGCTAGTCTATTAAGACACAGAAAGATTTAAAAAATACTTTGCATTGCTAAATCATTTGAGTGGCTTTTTTACAACATGAACAGTCAACATCCATTGTAATTGTAATAAGTAAAGTAAAAATTTCTGCAATATTTTGTAACCCCAGACATTCACCCTTTCCACTTAAAATTACTTGCATGAGCACCAACATTTTTGCTTGCTCAGAGGCCCACAGCTTCACAGGATCACAAGTAACATTCAGACACATCCAAAGTGGTTGCTGTAGCATTCATTCATTTAGATCTCAGATTCACTGTTACCAGTGTTTGTCTACAGCTCATGCATTACAGCTCTGGTCTCTCTTTTCATGAAAACAGTAGGTCTCTTGATGACCATCAATGGATGTTTCACATGTGTCTAGATAGACCATTCTCTTGGAGGTCTCTGTCTTTTCTCTCCAGATTCTTGTATTCAGTATTGTATTTAATAAAAAGTGATGAATCTGTCGTATTTTAATTCATTCACTTAAACTCTACAATGTCCTCTTGGCAATCCAGTCTACATGTTTTGAAAAATAAGTATTTGCTTCAACCATCTCCTTCTAAATTTTTTAAATAACCACCATCTCTTATTTTAGAAGAAATAGTGAATTATTACTTACTTCCACCCTTCTCCAAATTACTCTTGATTTCAGAGCCTGTCATCATTAACTCTCTCATTTCCTTCTTTTCCATGCCTATCCGGGCCACTCGCACAACATAGAAAGTGAGTGATTGGATCTGTGTATGACCACTGTGCTCTTAAAGCAAAGAAAATCTCCAGATAATGTTTATCACATGGCTAAATATCCGTTGTTTTCATACAACTTACAGTTCAACAAAAGGGCTTTTTAATAATAATTCTGTGGTAATGCATGGTTCCAGTAACTTAAGACATGCACTGATCTAATTGCAGAACTGGTATCTGTGGCACTATTCAGCATGCAAGCAACTATGTGGTAGTTGCAGACTTACTCTCCCACTTATGCTGAACTTCAAGCTTCTTTTTCTCAAAGCAAATGTTTTGAAAGTAAAACCCACTTGACTAAATTAAGAAGACACATTTAGCAAACTATCTTAATTATTAATCAGTTTGCAGTTTTACCCACTTGTGCCTACTCTGTTTAATAAACATTTATTAAGCTTTTCTTTTTTATATCATGAATGCTGCTAATGTGCTTTGAATTGCTCAGAGAAAATTACATATAACTTTTGGTTCCAAATTACATCAATTGCAAAAACCTAGATCTGGAGGTTTTGTGTTGTGGGATTTTTTTCGCCTTTCCACCAAAGCATTCTAAATCCTTGGGTTAATTTCTTTTGGTTATCAGTCTATAAATTTGATGAAACTGATAATACTTTTCAAATCACATCTCGGAAATCACTTGCTTATTTAAGTAATTATGTATGTGAGTCATAATAAAATGTAATAATAAGCATATTCTTGCCATGTTGATAATTTATCTTACTATATATAACTATAAAGTAATATATACCACAAGGTAACAGCAAATGCAGCAAGTGCGTATTATTTTTATCTAGTAAACAGCTGAAACAGTTACTAGATATACACAGTAACAATGAATAATTTAGCTTTTTTTTTCTCTTTGTACCTCATCTGGAAATGGATTTCAGCTTTTACAAATATATTCGTTATTCAAAGAAGTCGGGAAAGACTGGAATGAGTAGGTATATTCCCATTGACTCCTACTCATTTTCAGTAAAACCATAAATATATTAATTGAGCATATTTCAGTTTGGGTTGGTCTAAAATATTTATTTTTCAATTAAAATTTGACATTCGATATAAATAGTTGAAATACAACCCTACTTTTGCCCGAATTTTTTAATGTTTTCCACTGTACAACATTTTAGAGGCTTAACTACCAAAATACTTTCAGTTCACAATAAAGCTGATATATTCTGGGTAAAAACTTTGATGGTAATGCTTTTTATTTTCTTTGTCCTTTCTACAGGTTTTTATTCGTTTTACGAAGTTTCCACAGAGGCACCCCAAAGCAACTCCAAGCAAATAATAAGCTTAAACCCACGTTAATTGGGAATTGAAACCAAAACCAAATGACAGAAATCAATGCAAGCTGGGGGGTAATCCAAAATCAGTCAGTACTCTGGCAACATTTAATAAACTGCAGGTTATGTATACCATTTGGGGATATTATAACCACACAACTGCACAAGAATTATGATCTATGGCATGCACACACTCGCTCAAAAGAGAAGCCTCTCTCATTCAAGGGTACCCAGAAGAAATAATTGGTTGTAGAGTCTTGCATCTGGGCAGGAACAACCCCAGGTTCAAGTATAAGTTGGGGAACGACCTGTTAGAGAGCAGTGTAAGGGGAAAGGGACCTGGGGGTCCTGGTGGACAGCAGGATGACCATGAGCCAGCACTGTGCCCTTGTGGCCAGGAAAGCCAATGGCATCCTGGTGTGTATTAGAAGGTGGGTGGTTAGTAGGTCAAGAGAGGTTCTCCTCCCCCTCTACTCTGCCCTGGTGAGACCACATCTGGAAAATTGTGTCCAGTTCTGGGCCCCTCATTTCAGGAAGGGCAGGGAACTGCTGGAGAGAGTCCAGCACAAGGCAACAAAGATGATGAAGGGAGTGGAGCATCTCCCTTATGAGGAAAGGCTGAGAGAGATGGGTCTCTTTAGCTTGAGGGAGACTGAGGGGTGACGTCGTTAATGTTTATAAATATGTAAAGGGTGAGTGTCACAAGGATGGAGCCAGGCTCTTCTCGGTGACAACCACTGATAAGACAAGGGGCAATGGGTATAAACTGGAATACAGGAGGTTCCGTTTAAATTTGAGAAGAAACTTCTTCATGGTAAGGGTGATGGAGCACTGGAACAGCTTGCCCGGGGAGGTTGTGGAGTCTCCTTCTCTGGAGACATTCAAAACCCACCTGGACACACTCCTGTGTAACCTCATCTAGGTGTTCCTGCTCCAGCAGGAGGATTTGACTAGATGATCTTTAGAGGTCCCTTCTGCAATTCTGTGATTGCCTGGGGCAGGGCCAGGATTCACTCAAAGATATATCCAGAAGAAAATAATTACTCACCAAGGAGAAGGTGAGGGCTTTCAATCCCAGGAAGTCTCCTTAGGTAGTGTCCCTGATTTAAGGGGAGGGCTCAGTTCACAGTCCTGCTGCTCCAAGAAGATCACTCAACAGCGGTCTCCAGCAAGGGTCCCATTTTGTAGCTTAGTCAGATCTGGCTATGGTCACTATGAGCAGCTCGTTGGCTGAGGATTCTACGTATTGACTGACGGTCTTGTCCCTCCTGCCCCGCCAAGCCTGGTGGGAGGTGTATGTGAGGAGTTATTGTGCCTCAGGTAGAAGGATGTGATGGTTGGCATTGACCAAGGTGTGGACGTGAGGACAGTTACAGGGGGGCATAAAAGTGCTGAGGAGTCATTAACTGCCCTCTTGAAAGCTCTGGACCTCATCAGGGTGTGTGTAACTGCCACATAAGTATATGTAGAATTAAAATTGTTGTGTAACCGCTGCATCATGTGCTTTTAGTTCTCACTACATCACTGAGGAGCCACTAAAGGTATATGGGTCTCTGCATGGTGACAGTGTGACATATCAGTGGGGACTACTCAGGCTATTATGCAATACTCTCTTATATGAACAAGAATTCTTATTAGTTATTAAAGGCAACAGATCAAGCCCTAACTTTTTTTCACACTGCAAATTTTTCTAAAAAAAATTCACACAAACAGGCTTGTGTTATTGACAAATCATATGAAATCATTATTTGGTATAAAAGAGTTTCTGTTAAATATATAGAAAATAAGTGAGAAGGTTTGCCACTACTCCATTAAATTCACGTTTTTCCTCTGGGGCAATAAACATTCCTCACTGTATACTCCTAATATTCAACTATATGCTTAATGTTAGAATTCATACCACTAAAGTATCTATGTTGATTAAAATCATCCATAAAAATCATTACATTCCTAACACGGAATGTTTCCTTTCCTTTTAAGATTGTCAGGGCCAATATAAGCAATCATTCCTTATGCAGATCTTATACAATCTTTAGGAACAAGTCAGTTTATAAGTTTTATCTTCCTTCATATGAGTCAGATCACTCACTGTCTACAAAATCAAATTTCAGTGTGCTGTTCGCAGGCACTCCTCATTCAGAAAAAGGAGAAACATGATTCTTTTATATTACAAAAATCTATGCAAAAAAAAAAATCTTTTAATCAGCTGGACAGAATTCAGTTATACAGCAAAGCCTGATGCCCTCGTATAAAGGTGGATATTGATTACTTAATTAGACAAAGTCTCTAGAATTAAATGTCTTGTGGTTTTGAGAAGAGAGCCCACGTTACACCTGGACGATAAATGCTGTGCAACCAATTTGTTTCTTTCAAAAGGGCATTTCTGGTCCAGGGACCAGAAAATCTTAACCGAGAGAGGGAAATTTTTCATCTTCCTGTATGCTTGGATCCATACAATTATATAAACCAACAAAATTAAAAATAGGAAAAAATATACATTGTTGTATTACTGTGTCTTTAGAGGCATATTCACAGCGGGATTATTTTTCTATCAGGCTGGAAAAGAACAAAGAATATGCAGCCATTCTTACCTGGGAGAGTCATTGAAACTTGTTTTGCATTTGGTTGAGCATCATAATTACAGATGATTGGTTCAATTGATCAGATACAAAGGAAAAACGTCTTGTCAGTTCCTTTCTGATACACTCAACGAATCCATTGTTAGCCTATGAAAATTCATCAAACAGCATCA
The DNA here is from genome assembly GCA_013399365.1 of Pampusana beccarii. Classification (NCBI taxonomy): domain Eukaryota; kingdom Metazoa; phylum Chordata; class Aves; order Columbiformes; family Columbidae; genus Pampusana; species Pampusana beccarii. The sequence continues at coordinate 33,811 of VWYH01002309.1, read as the reverse complement.
TAACAACAGTTGTATCAATGCAGAGAAAGAAAAACAAGCTTCTTTGGACAAAGTAAATCCCCGGGGATTTTTAAGTCCAGCTCAAGTTCCAGCCAAACTTAACAAAATATTCTGCTGACAGAAACTAAATTGGAACATTTAAGCAATTCAAGACTGTGCTAAAGCAGTTTTTTAGTATTCTTATTATTACCTGTAACTTGATATTACTGTACTCTACATGAAAATGCAGAGACGTATTATATCGTGGAAGTTTTATGAACTATTTTAACTCAAATTTCTACTATTTAACAAGCCAAATAAAACATACTCCCTTTTAAAAATGAAAATGTGAGTATCGCAAACCAAAAATATTTTGCAATTTCCGTTTACGTTGCATACTCCCAATGATACATTTAGAATTCTCTATGAAAAAATAATTTTCATTATTTTCCAAAGTGTATGTATATATATGGTTTTAAGATATTATTCTATATTTATATGTATATTCACAATCATATACACATTCATATTAATATTTTACCAAAGTTACTGCAAATAGTTTTAGGACACAAAGAAAAGTTTCTTCAAGGCCTTATTCTTACTGCTGGAAATAGATATCAGGAACGGGCAAAGAAAAATTGAGAAGATTTTCAGCATAAACGGGAAACTAAAGAGACTGGGATTTTCCTATTAACTGATCTATACCCACCTTCCCTGACCTTACATTCCTTCTCACCCACTCCCCACACTCAGTTTATTTTACACTTTTAGCCATATAGTAAATAAAGCTATTGCTACTCCATTTGTGTTTAGTTTAATTTCTTAGAATAAGGACCAAACCATCTCTTAAAAAATATTGAGAAAATCTCAGTCTTTAATGTTTAAGAATTATCCTGATTTCATTAATGTAAAAATTAGAATTTATTCTTTTATTCTGTTTTCTTTTAAAGTTTTTAATATTTCTTTCAAGTTTACATCACACAGAACTTTGTACCTCCTACGGATGTGTTGCACCTATGTTGCTGGGTATTTAAATACAGTCTTAGTGGTGTAAAAATTTCCTTGAACTTGTAATTAAGCAAACATATTCATGGCTAAGAACTAAGTATCAGAAAAAAATCAGAAAGTGTGCTGCAATATGGATTGGATTTTTTTAAAGGTTTCATGTGAATACAAAAGTGATGAGGTTCAAGACCTACATTTCGTTATATTTTTAAAGCATAGCAATTTTGAAGCTGGAATGTCTACCTTATTTCTACCATCTTCCTAAATATTGAGACATTAGCCTTCTGGTTATGTTTATATGTTATTACTGTAGCCATCAGGCTTTATGGGAACTTCCTGATGGAACTGAATTTGTAGAGCTTTGAACCCCAGGACAAGGGACTCGTGTTTATAATACTGAGAACTGACAACACTGGAGAAGACACTGAAATCACTACTTTTCCTCTCTATATATATTTTTCAAGGTGGTAATATTTGCAGATACTACCTCCAACACGGTTAACTTCATCTTTATAATACTTACTGGTCTTTAGTCCTTGAACTTATTTCCTAAATTTTGAACATTTAAATTTTATTGCCACCTGGAGCTGCCTGTTGCTACTTTTATTTGATCACACGGAAGTCCAGAGAGTAGAAAGTCAGTAACAGGAGCTTTACACTTTGCTGCAGTTAAAATTTAAATGGCTCCCCAGAGACAATGAGTTATAGAATTGTACTTCAGAACAGTACTTATCTTCTTTTTTTTTTTTACAAGTGATTAAAATACTTCTTCCTATCAATTAATGAGTTAGATCCAAAAAAAGGGACTCCGGCAGCTACAGTTTAGGTTGTGTAAAAGCTAACTTGCAGACACCTGTTCCAGAAGGATTCCAGGAGTGTGTGTTAGCTGCCTGGGTGTGGGGAAATTGATATGCTCTCTGGCGAGTAAAAGGGAGATTTTGGCTCTGATGAGGGTGCCAGCTGGGGGCCAGCTGCCAGAAAGGTGATCACCGTAGTCTGTCTGACTGCAATCCTGTGGCACTTTTGGAGGAAAATGCCATTGTTCAGTGCTTTCCAATTCCAGCCAAAATTTACTTTCGCCTTTGATTTAATCTGTCATGGTGCACTGGGGATCTCCTGAGGGATGCACGTTCAAGCCCCCAGGCAAGGAAGGACAAGGACATGGGATCTCTTACCTCTACAATGACTTGGTGGTAACACTGCATGCACTAAGTTCTTCTGTAAAAGTTACATGCACCACAGTCAACTCTTTTTCCCCTAGCAGTTCTGCCCCAAACACAAAAATATTTATCAGCTTTCCCATTCTGCTCTGTAGGCTATTTCTAACAAGCAGTGTGTATTCTGGTACCTGCACTCTGTTGTTAGTCAAAAACGTAGCGATTTCTTTCGTCTAAAGATGTTTGTACTGTGAGACCAATATGAACTGACAACCATCAATATCACTTGTTCTGAGCTGGGGTCAGATCAAGTGGAAATATAAGCTCTGTAAATACAACAGAAAAAGTGAACAATGAAAACAAATACATGCATTCATATACCAGACAAAGAAGATATAAAAACAATAGAAATGCATTTAATTTGGAGAGGAGGTGCTTACCATATTTAGGGATGATCAAAGGAAAAAAGAAGAAAAAAAAAAGAACAAAAAAAAAAGAAGAAGAAAAAGGAAACAGACATCTTCAAACAACTGTTCACATTAAGAAGAATTTGTGCAGTGGGTCAAGAGACACAGAGCTTTAAAACATATTGTCGCTATTAGCCAGACACCCAGACTAGACAAGAGCTCCCCAGTAACCAAATTTCCTGATTTTTATTTTTTTGTCATTTTGGTGCCAGAATCTGACTGTACAGAAGAATGGGAAAATAAGATATCCAAATGTACATGTCTGATTAGCTTTAGATGACATCTCTTTAGGCAAAATTTTACTTTTACAGGGAAACATTTTGAACTTTTGTCAAAAGTTCCCCTTAAGAAATTCAGGTGACTATTTGTTCAACTGAAATTAAAAATATAAATTAAATAAAAATAAAGCTAAGGAATCTAATTATTCATGAATGAGAAAATAGACCTGACACAAAACCACAGGTAGCAACATATTTGATAGGAAGTAAATAGAACATATTAGAGACTGGACACGTCTGTCTTAAAATGAAAGTAACACTTTTCACATTAAATTAAAAGTAGGACTTGTAATCACATCCATAATTTCTAAGTAACAGCTTAGCAATAAACTAGGAGTATTTTTGAAGGACTACGGCAAAAATCACAGACTGTATAAAACCTGTGTTTTTATCAGGATTGCAAGATACAGAAGCAAGCATACACATCAAGCAGAAAGGATAGAGGGCTCTGTGGAAGAGAGGCAAGTGGCAGTTAAACATCTATGGCAAGTGCTCCTTTCAAAGACAGCAGCAGAAAAATATCTACAGGGAAAGACAAAAATTCCTCCCTAGGTATACTATCTAGAAGAGACTGAAAGCTCTGGGTTTGATTTTGATATTTTAGATGATGAATCAATCTTACATTTCTTAGACATACTTTAACACATGCATATCAGTCTTTAATGTTTAAGAATTATCCTGATTGCATTAATATAAGACTTAGGACTTATTCTTTTATTCTGTTTTCTTTTAAAGTTTTTAACATTTCTTTCAAGTTTGCATCACACAGAACTTGTACCTCCTACTGATGTGTTGCACCAATGTTGCTGAGTATTTAAATATTGATTTTGTGGTTTTCAGCTATATTTTTTCCTGTTTTTTTTCTGTTCTTTATTCTTCTTAGCTGCGTATCACAGCACTTAAAAAAATACCTGATCCTCCCACACAGATTAGGACCTTTTTCATACACACATTCCCAAATGTATCCTGATGACCTTAGAACTGGGACATTGATCAGCATTAAATGCATCAAAGTAATTCAGAAATTAAGCCAAATTTAGACTCCAAGATATTTGTAGTATATTTAGCAAGCAACATACACATTATATATGCAGCAAACGATTCTGTTTGAAATGGAAATGTCAAATGTTGCCACATATATTTAAAAGCAGCAAGAACAATTTTTAGATATTACTAGATTAAACAACAAGTCATTACTTTTGTCTGGGAGCCGACCCACCTTCCTGAATATCTGATCGACATCTGTCTGACCAAAAAGGTTAACCAGTTATAAGCATTGAATCCAACAAACATCTGGACGACCTAAATTTCAAGGTATTAGTGATAACTTTGGATCATACATTTTTAAGTAATGAGCAAAGTACTTTCTGATTTGTAGCAATATGTAGTTCTTGTGAACAAGCCTTTAAAAATGCATCATGGTTTTAAACCACGGCTATAAGATCTAGCTGAGGAACATGCTGCCTTGAAATGTGAAATGGTTTGAGTTTAGTTGGCTTCAAAGTGCAGAATATCAAGATTGCGTGCAACGTGACATGCTGACCACAGCAAAAGCTCCCCTGAGCTGCAAAATGCACTGAGGAGAAATGACATCTAGTAGCCATGTTGTCTGACCTATCTCTGCCAAACAGATTGACTAATTAGAGATTGGGAATAGTTACTCTGTTAAGTATTTACAATACTTGAGAAATAAGTTCTTTATGAGAGAGGCTGGAGTCTTGTGATTAATTATCCAAGTGATTGAAATCTGCATTTGTAGAAGTCACAGTGCACTGATAATCTGTGAGCTTTGCATTCCAGTATTACATTACATTGTTAAGTGGTATCTCCTTGAAGGACTACAGGCTGTCAGTTTCTATCATGCTTAATATATTAAGAGAGCTTTTTAATTAATGTGTTAACGTTGTCAGCAATATTTACCGACTAAAAGAGATCAAAAGAAGACAATATGAACTACAGTTTCAGGTTCAAACAGTTTCTATGCTAGGACTCAGAAACAGTCTTCCCTATCAACTCTGAATGTATTGCAAGAAATTTCAAAGTAAATAATCTCATTTTTTTCACCCCAAAATGCAGAAGCCCAGTAGTCAATTGATTTACTAAGAAGTGTTGTATAGACCTTCAAAACTGCTTTAAAAAAAAAAAAAAATCCCTTCCTGTTATATAATTCTATTCCATTGAACAAATCCCACCTTCTCATTGAATAGAAGAGTTGTTCGAAGGGGAAAGAACACTTACAAAATGCTTATGAAACATATATATTGTTCTATTTTTCTCAAAAAGGAAAATGAAACAGAACTTGTTTATACAATTCTGGCATCAAGACTGAGTTTTCGTGGGAATGTGTAAGTTATATGAAAGTTACCTCATCATTTGTCTTTCCATGTTAATGAACAAGTTTAACCACTGAAATTGTCACTTTTACATGCTAACAGTGATAAAATACCACTTAAATTATAATATATTAAGCTTCCTAAAATCTTCATGAAGATTTCAACACCTAAATAGAAGGCTGGAATTTCACTTTCATTAGAAGTAGCAGGTATAAGGATTCAAATTCTCATGGAATTAACTGAAGATAATCTGCTTTAAATTCTCACTTTTATCCAAATTATTTTGTCTATGCATAGAAACTGCTAATACATGATTTCTTAATTTGCTGAGCATCTGGCAGCTCCAAATTAACTAACACCTAGTTAACATCTTTTCAAAATCAGGGTATTTATTTAAGAGTAGGATTTTCCCAAAGCAGTGTATGAGTATAAATCTCTTGATACTTAAGCAACTTTCATTCAGATCATTTAGACACTTCTGAGAACTCCATTTTATATTTCTTTTTCTGAGGAGCATAGTCTAACCATATTGCCTACTACTAAAAATCATGGCTTGTGACACTAAAATGTTTATTAATTTTGTACATCTAATCTTTGAACTGATCTTCTTTAGAATAGTAACACATTTTCAGGGTCTTGTGACAACTTGTGTTATCAGAAATCTCTTTGTCAGTTAAAGAAAAAGACTACTGAAAAGAAATTGCATGCTACATGATAGTTGGAAAAGACTCCATCAAAGTTATTGGCCAAATATGATGTCACATAGAGATCCCTAGAAATCCCATGGAATTTTTTTATTATTCTGGTTTTTCATTGCTTCACGTGTTTGTACAAAGGCAATAAATACACCCTGGAAACTTGTTGCCCCATCACTATCAAACCATCACTAATTATGAACAGCAAATATTACCACTCTGAGATACACGTAGAAAAAAAAGGTATTTTTTTTGTATACACTCTGTAAAAAAACCTTTTTTGTATATGAGCTACATTATACCAGGAATGTCCTTACAAGGCCTTAGTGCACATCCCCTTGTACAAATGTATGCACAGCAAGAGTCTTTTGCTGTGTTCTCTGCACTTTCAGCAACAGCAAATTCCAGTCACTCCTCAGTCATGAGAATTTTTATTTTTGGAGAAACTTTATGATGTGGGCATGCAAAATGTTCATTATCAATCCTCAGGCACCACATGATGTTGTACACTACAGGGCCCATTTAAAGCTCAGAGATCTAGTATTTCATTGTGTCTTTGTTTCAATTGCAGATGAATTTTATTATACCATTTGATATCTTTACATCCTAGAGACTTATAGGTCATGTCGAGTGACAAAATAGGTTTGGTTCTTCTTCCTTCCTCACATTTGGCTTCCCGAATTCTTCTCATTACTTTTTAATGACTAAAAAAAATTGATAAAGTCTGTGATTAGATCCAGCTTCGGATCTACCCAGAAGTTCCACCTAGAAAATCTGTGATAGATGCATTTTGATTCATGATGTTGTTATCCACTTACTAGGCTATTAATCATTCTTCTATCTATAGTGGTCTGTATTTGTAGTACTTGTGAAGTGCACAGTTCCTAGAAAAGACCTATCCTGATTCACTACTAGGAACTATTGAGGAACACGTGGTAATTTTACTCTACTCAACTATACCCTGGGTGGTTTAACACAACTGACAAAGCTGCTATGTGTTCCAAAGCTGCATACTCTAGTTTTATTAAAACAGCTCAATCCTTTTAGAATTATCTTAACATTGTGCTTTCAAAAGTTTATTTTCACAGAGACATTTAAGGCACTGAAACACAGACTGACATGATGACTAGGAAACTGATATAGTGACGAAGGAATGCTCACTTTAGGAAAAGAGGTATAGAAATTCTGTTGCCGGTGATGATTTTTCTTTAGGGTCGATGGTTTTTTTTCCCTAGTCTTAATCAGAATACCTGGATAAAAGAGGAAACTGTTATAATAGAAAACAACAGGTATTTTTGGATGATCTGCGAAAGCCATTAGTGAGAACAGACACAGCAGTGCTGTAGAGAGAATGAGTGCCCCAGCTTTTCCTTTCTGTTCTACGGCTTCCTCAATGTATAATTATGATTCTTCACCTCTTCCAAACATTCTTTTTGTTGTTTACTTCTCATTCACCTTAACAAACAAATGAACCATAGTTCTTAGTATTCATAGCACACATCTGTGTTGAAGGAGAGTTTGTTTTTCTTTTAAAGATAAATTCTCAAAGGAAAATCCTGGGAAGGCTGATTAAGCTGGATTTTAAACACAAGAAAAAATCAGATATAGAAACCTGGTTGAGTCAAACTAAGCTGAAATTAGGAACAGAATTCATATGTCTAGAGTCATTTCCATACAGATATGATTTCATATATACACATTTATATACTCAAAATGAATAAAGGGATCATTTGAATTAAACATACTGCTGTATTTGAAAACCTACAGTATATTTAAATTGCACATAAAGATGTACAAATAGCATGTCAGTGAAAAACGGGAGAAGAAAACGGCTTATACAAAAATCAACACTATACATGTCCACCTGGTTGTCTGGCTTATTCTGACATCAAACTTTCTCACTAGTGTGTGGAGGTCTTACTGTAGTTGTTAACAGTTTGTTCAGGACAGTTTAGAAACTATGATAGTGAGAGACATCAACAGACTTAAAAGGCTTGCCTTTTATGTAAAAATAACACAAGATATAATACATATAAGGGATGAAAGCTGAAAAATTAAACTAATAACTTTGAGAAGTCATAGTCATGTGGGTTAACTAGATGGGTAATTTCAAGATTTAGAACACAAATAAATACAAACCCTGCATTAATGACAACAGAAATCACCAATGGCCATCTGTCTAGTATTGTTAACTGGCATTTTCTTTAGCTACGTAATAAAGGAAAACTTGAGATTAATGTCAGCTCCTTGTAGGTCCTTACAGCCACAGTACCTGGCTCGACTACGGATGTCAAGATGAATATGAAAATATTGACTCGGGATCATATCTCCTCTCAAATTTCAATTCAGAAAACTTTAATTCTGCCTAACTACTTCTTACAGGATAAAGGCATAGAAGAAAATCTATGGGAGTCAGGACAAAAAGGGTAGGAGGAAACAGAGAAGGATTTGAAAACAGTTTAAAATATGAAGATCTTGAAGAATAATACAAATGTACACTATTAATAAAGAGCCACATCAGAAACTTTTGGCTACTTCTTTTATTTTAATCAAATAGAACAAGTACCTAAACAATAAAACTGCTTAACAGGTAAAGTCTGAGAAGAAAAATTGTGAGTTTATAAAACAGTGCCTCACAGTACTTAAAGCTCTAACTTAAGTACACTACTTCATAAGTTAATAAAGAAAGAAGAAAAGCTATGTGATGTAAGTACTTTTAGATCTTCCATTGCAAAAGATTTAAAAAAAAAAAAAGGAAAATTAGAAAATGATGTAATAATTTAAAGCGACCATCAGTATATTGTAGGAATTGAATATTTGACTTGTGAGTAAATTGTTAGGTGCAGTACTATAAAGTTAACTGAACACAGTTCATAGTTAATTTCACTATTAACAGTTTTGACTTGGTATAAATCATTCTGTCATACCATTTTATTGTAATAATCATCAAGAGCAACTGTTCACATTTCTATAGGATATCTCATTACAATACATAAAAAAACACTACAAATCTGCTTATGCTTTGTCATCATAGTGATGAGATTAAGACACTATATAACACTTTCTAATTGAGTAAGTGGGAAAATTAATTTAGAAAGTGACATTACTTTTCTCTTGGTCATACAAACTCCATGCAGGTAAAAAAAAAAAAAAATGAACAAATAAAAATAAATTAAAAGATAAATGAATAAACAAATAAATAAATTTAAACCAGAAAAAAAGGGCAAAGTTAAGAAGCATCTTTTGTCCTAACCAGTTGGCTCATTTTTTCATGTCAATTTTTGTCATTCAGAATAGATTCACTCACACCTCTTAGGGCTTTGGCAGAAAGTCAGATATTTTTTGAAATTCTGCACATCTTGCCAGAAAGTATCTGGATGTTGCAGCCAATAGTCAGATTTCATTTTTGTTTAAAACAGTGTAGATATTGTTCTTTGAAGTAAGCACACATCTAAGAAAGCCCCAGTTTTACTGTATCTTACATTTCAATATAGCCTAAAGAATCTTGAAACCGCTTTTCCATCATGTTTAAAATACACATCTATATTAACATTTCACTGATTTATAAGCACTACAATACACTGTACTGAGTAAACAGAGGATCATTTTATTTTGATCCTTTCAAATTGTTACAGTAAGCCATGGCATTTTTCATTTCCTATTTTAAAAAGGAATAATTGAATTATCAAGACAAGGAAAGGGGCAATACATGGTCTTGATTTTAAGTATGAAGGAATGTAAATGTTATGATTGCTACATGGAGGAGGAGATATTGTTGTCTAAGACCATTAGAGCTACAGCATTTGAATACCAAAGACCAGCCACTACTACTCAAGTTCTTATAATGATTTAGACCTTCTCCTTCGTATAGACATTATATTGGTAAGTTTTGTTCACTATCAAAGAAAATTAACAGCGAGGCTGCTTCAGGCACAATATTCCTAGTTCTTGTGAATCCCTTCTCCCTGTTTGTACCACTACCAGATTTTTTTTTCTGGTGCAAGATGTTCCTTACTTGGAAACTGTTGCATGCTGGGAGAAAGTTTTGAGGAAATTCCACCATTTTCTGCTGTCTTTCAGACTCCCCCTTGCATCAGGAAGAATAGATCTTGGAAGAAGTTTGAAAACGTTATAATGCATTGGGTCCATATACACATTTTGATATATATATTGCACAGGTGATCGGTGAATATAAAAATATTACTCTTCTACTTAAGGCTCTCATCTTCATGGTAGATCTTTGTTGACATAACGCTGTCCTTTGGAGTTCATCTGGAAAGGGAGAACACATCCCTTTTTAGGGAGATAACATACTCTTATTCATTCAGCAGCTAAGGAGAATGTGTGTAGTCAAAGCTCTTTGAAACATGCTTTAAAAATATTTAGCATACGAAATAATGTCATTTCTATTTCAAATTTCAGACAAGTTGAAATATGACACTCAGATTAATATTGATTGGTAAGAGAACAAGTGAAGACCATGCCCCATGTATATAAATTAAAAGAAAAATTCCCAAACAAATATTCCTGTGAGCAGAACTGATGAACTTCCCCGCCACAAAAAATTTTAAACCCCATTTCCCTGCAGAGCATTCTTCGAGCCATGTCTTTCTCTGCCAAAACCTGTTGGTTCCTTTCACAAGGAATCGCTGTAGTTCCAAAAGAAAACACAAATATTTTTTGCTTTGTTTTGGTTTTATGTCTTCAATCTCAGTACATTTTCAGTATCTAAATATATTGCTCTGGTAACTGTACTCTATCAATATCTCTGATATAATCAGTATTTTCAGAATTATAATAAAGTTCATTTTATTATAAATATATACCTTTTCATCCTAAAAATTATCTGAAATAACAAGCAAAGATATCAAAACTATAGCCTCTCATTGAATTTTTGATGACCACTAGAAAATTTTATTGTTCTTAATTTTATTGCTTTTCTGGGTCCAAAAGTACAGATATTTGACCATGTTTTGAATAAATTTTAATGTTTTTCAGTTTGAGGTCATACTGAACAATCAGGTTCATAGGACTTTTTTTTTGTCTCTAAGCTTATTTGCACTTTCTCCACCTGAGCTATCAACATCTTATTAAAATAAAGACAGGTCTGAAATAATTGAAAATTTTGCTTTGCTTACATTCTACATCCTTGGTACACCAGAAAAGATAGATAATATAAACACCCCACTGTTGAATTTAGGTGAAATTGTATTTGGGTATAAATAGTCATGGAAGAACACAGTGTCTGCATGTGTCTTCACGTCACCATAAGGTTCTGCATCTACTTAGTGACCTTGTTGTGCTATTGGTGACTTTTGACACATTCTTAGCTAAACAAACTTTAAAAAAAATTAATGCACATTTCAAAACAGCAGGAGATAATTAGCAGCATTAATGAGGCTGCTCATTGGATTCCATGACAATATCTTTCACAGTAGGAGAATCAGACTATTTGTGTGAGAGGGACACTTACCCTTGACATTTTCTAATTGCTTTTTGTAGGTTTTCTTAACTCACCTTAACTACCAGGAGACATTGACATTGAAGCTGACCATGGTGGTCAGTGTTTGCCATCAATTACAGGACAGTGAGGTTGCCTGACTGTGTCAGACACAAAAAGTCTTAGTACTGACGCAGGATCAATGTTGATCTTTTAAAGAATTTATATTCCTGGCTTGAGATCACAAATTTATGCTGTTAAAAATATACATTTTATTTAAACTCAGATTTATATAAATAGTGAAGAACAAATCTATAGCAAGGCTCTTTTTTTTTAAGAAAGTACAACTGTGTCATACAACCACTTCATGGTCTCTCTTCAAAGATGAAAAACATTAGGACTAAAAGCAAGCTTAAGTGCTGATCGAACATTTTTATAGGTCCTACAACATATTCTAGAAATCTGCAAGGTTTTTTTACACTATTCACCCTTGACCTAACTCAGCTTTTTTTCAGATTTGATAGTTTTGTCCTTTACTTGAAAGAAAATAAATTAAGATATCACTGAAAGCTTTTGAAAAGTCTGCCTTCATTGACTGTCACTTTTCATAAGCATAACTGATCTATCTCAAATTTAAAAAGAATTAGCATCTTCACGTAGTGAAATAAGAAAATAAATTGAATGAAAAAAATCTCATAGCTACATCTTTATTTGGCTTCTCACACCTTGAAGAAAAAGTAGATGACATATCGATTACCAATAAGAAGTTTTTGTCTGGTATCATGTACCTCCCCATCTTTATTTTCTATATGCAATGCTATTAAAATTTCCACATCTATCTTGTGGCTCTACAGCCGTCGTCATTGCCAATTATCAGCCTTTACCCTTTTTGCTTTCTTCTCATTGTCACGCTAACTGCTTCTGAAACATCTGCAAAGCATTCTTGTTCCATGGGGATTTATCTGATACCAGTGACCTGTTGAGCACACTGTGAGATTTTAGGGGTGGGACATAATACAGTCAATAATAAAATAATACAAGTAATTATAAAGTATTTAAATACTAATATTAAAATATTTTTGTTTCTTGTGTACAATTCTCATTTTATCTGACATTTTTCTAATTAAATTTTCTCTCTAATTGACTAGTGTATTACTTTTCATTTTTCCATATTCTATTCACATGTAATCAAAATACATGTGGCAGAAAGTGCCAAGAGGGAAAGGAGAAGGTTGGGTGAAAAGATAGGAAGCATTTAAGGTAAAATGCAATCCTTTAGCGTCAAGGTAAATTTATCAATGAAGCTTTTGTGCCTTTGTGATACACAAAATTAATTACCTTTTTCTGGAGATTGACCTGCTAGAATCCAAAAATTTGTTCTTTCCAGGGCTTGCCCTTGACGATTATCCACCTCATAAGGCCCCAAAACATCCATAGTATGGACACAACACACACATTCCTTGGCTGAGGAACTATCCTTGCTACTCTTCACTACTCCTACCAAAACTCATAACAGCTAATGCACATCAATACAAGGAAATAGATAAATTCCTGCTGACATATCTGCTCTGTGAACAGCAAGCATTTTCTGATTTAGAGCTGCTTATACCAGAATCTTTCATATATAAGAATTTTCAGAAGCACAGAAATTTAAGTAATAGGAGCATCTGGCCGGTGCATGTCTTTAACAAGTAGAGGTTCTTTGGTAGAGCGGCTCACTTGAAAAGATTTCCCATGACTGTTTAGCTTTCTCTTTTCTTCTAAATTACTGCAGTTATCCAATCATCTGAAAGAATTTGTTTGTCTCTGTGAGGGGAAAAAAAAAAAAAGAAGGAAAAAAAAAAGTAGAATATAACAAAGGGTATGGTATTATAGTACCCAGGCTTAGTGTCTCCTATAGATTTTGAACCTGACTTTAATAAGAGCACCTGATTGGAGATCACCTCTCAAAACCTTTGTCTCATTCCCTATCTTTCTTATAGAAGCCTTGCCATTCTTATCATGCACATTTGAAAACTGCTGATTTAATTAACTTCTGAATTTCTGAATTTCATCTGACACATGGCTGCAACATGCACTCCGCCTGTTAAAAACAGCCTCATGGAAAACATTCCTCCCCAATTTAGAAGGCACCTAACAGCAGGCAATTTGATTTCGAAAGTCATATTTCTCCTCCATGAGGCATGGGTGCCATATTGACAAATTTACATTCCACTGAATAGACGTTTGTTTAATTTCTCAGTTTCTCAGAACACAAACTGTTTCCTGAAGAAGCCAAAACTCAGATTGCTCCCTAAAGGGCAGGGAAAGTTTATGTGGGTTTTTTTGTTGCTGTTTTGTTTCTTTCCCAATAATGCAATCTTGTCTCTAACACAGCAAGTGAAAGGATATAAGACAGATGGATTTCAAGGTTGATACTCAACGCATACACTTTTAGTATTTGATTTGGCTTCAATCCTTGCTTTTCACATTCTGGGGAAAAAAGTTTAATTCTCCATAAGCAAGCATTATACTTTTCTTTTCCTGGAATTATTTTCAACAGATTTATCTAAATATTTTATTAGCATTTTTCTTACATCTTTCATTCTGTATAGTTTTTCTGGGTATGATAAAAAAGAACTAAAATCCTATTTTTCAAATCCTAATAGCCAGGAAGCAGTCAGAGGATGCTATGATGTTTAAGACCATCATTGTTAACATTCTCAGGTTTTTTCTGCAAATATGCAAGTCAAAATCATGAGCTAAATGCCAAAACCTATTCCCACTGACATGAAAGGGGAATTTCTGAACTGATTTCTATTGAATAAAAATGTAATCAGCATAAGTGAGTCAATGCCTGACGAGTCCCCCATCGATATCCTTTCTCAGACTAATGAGTAGTCTACAGTTAAGTTGTCTTGTTATCAAGAGAACTGCTTGGGTCATAGTATGAATGGAAGCAAATTGGCCTTACTCGTACATGAGTTAAAACACACACATACACACACACACACAAACTCAAAGCACTACAAAGGCCACATTTAACCTTTGAAGACATCTACCTTTGGGCTCAGATGTTCTCTCTGGAGACCTTCAAACACTCCTTTCTCTTTCCATTGCCTGTACTGGGAATGTAGCAATGACTCCAGAATTACTTTACTTGTAATTTAAAAGGTCCAAGTGCCTAAATTAGATATAGCAGGTACTTCCCACAGCTGTCAAAATGCTGAGTCTTACCTTCTATGTGTCTACAAACTATCTGAATTCCTACAAATGTACCAAGGCAAATAGCCTTATTAATATGTTAAAAATAGAAAAATAGAAGTGTGAAGAAAATTTCAGCAGTAAATGGCATTTTGCTTATATCTACACAAAATTTAAAAGTTGAAAGCTGTTCAGATGCTGTTGTTAATTCTTAAAAACAGATCTACATATAGGGTTATATGCATTTTGCAGTGTATACAAATATATATATATACACATGCACACATATATTTACTCATTACACAGATTTTCAAATTGCAAGTGTGAACAAATAGTTAAAAAATGGTGTTCTTCTTTCAGGAAGGCAATAAATTCTCAGTTACTACAATGTCAACAGTACGCACAGGTAAGTATAATCTAACAGGTATACATTTCTGTTAAAGGTCAGTGCTTCATCAGTACAATATATTTAGTAAAAGTGAAGTGAAAAAAAAAAGTTGAAGAAACAAATCCAAAGTCTTCCATTCTTTGAAGTGCTTTATAGCCCCATATGAAAGGCAAATTTTAACAGCTTTGACAAAAAGATGGTGATATTAATCATCATTCAAATGGCTGTGGTAACTGATGCTCTGATGAAAAAATAGCAGCTGGTGTATTCCAGGAAAGACCCTAACTTTGACATTTAATTCACCTCTGCCTGGGCAAAAGTGGCTCAGCAACATACTATTTGTCTTCATCTATCTTCCCAGCCCTGCAAGTTGACAGGATAACAGCCAGGTTCCTTGGTGGTCTGCAATGCAAACTGCCCTTTATCTACCTAATTACGGTTCAATGCAGCATAAGGAAACTCATTTTACAGGTGTGCTGCAAAATCTCTGTCTTCCTGGTCACGAAATCTTGGGACTGCTTTACAAGGCGGATCTAATGATAGAGAGATAGTATCAGTCGGTTACTGATAGCTGCCAGCCTTTGAAGCTACACTCAAGTCAGATGTAAATCACACACAATGAAGGTATAGAACATTAACGGCAGAAGCTCTGTAAAACCAGTTGAGCTGATTAGCGCTAAATTGCTGATGTTCCATCTGCTGGGGTGATAATATTTTTTTTCAAATTGCCTGACTGCAACGCTTCATTTCACAGAGATCCCATGTTCAATGGGCCTATAGAGAACATTTTATAGTGATTGACAATGGAAGGAGATAGTGACAAATACGTAATTTCTCTTCAAGAGTGTCATGTGTTCATTAAGAAAACCAGCAATTTGTCTGTGGTACAAAGCAAATACAAAAAAATATATTTTCCCATATAGGGACAGTCTTTTCAGACTCATGAGCAGAATTAAAGAAAACTTATTGGATCCTCACCACAGGAAATACAATACATCTGTAATAAATAGTTACGTACAGTGTACTAATTTAATTTTTTTAATAAAACCAACAAAAACAAACAAACAAAACCAAACAAGCAAACACCCCCCTCCCCCACAGAAAACCCAAAACAAAACAAAACAAAAAAATAAACAACCTCCACACCTCCCCAAACAGGAAAAAATACAGGCATTATATACCCTAGATCTAAGTTTTAAAATCTAAGAAATTCAGTTGATTCAAAAAAAGTTTATGCTTGTCGAAGCACCTCAATTTGTTCATACTTTGCAGAAAATATTATTTTTAGGAAAGAACTAGCAACAGTGTTACTACTGGGATACCCTTAGATGATATCCCAGATGTAATACTGAGCTGCGCCTACAAAGGGATTAGATTCTAATGAAATAAACAGTAGGAAGTAGAATTAGGAGCACCGTTAAACCACATTATGACATTAAAAGCCAATGGAATATGCCACAGCTTTAGCATCTGGCAATCAGAATCTCTTCTCCTTTTGCCTGTCTTCCACAAATATCATAATGATTTCTGCCATAGTGCTCTTCACAATCAAGAATTAATTTTTCCTGTGTACTAAATAACTCAATTTATCCTTAGGGTTGAGTTACTTATAAATAATTCAAATCCTCTTTGATTTTGACAGATAGTTCTTGAAGTGAGTTTTCTGTAAAGCCAGATTTCCTAGAAAAATTATGACTCAAAGTATTCCTGGAAAATGCTGAGAAAAATGAAAGGTGTTTTTATCTGTAACACTGTGAAAGGGGAAATTCAGTATATTATTTTATCAATATGATTTTTTGTTGTTGTTGCTGTCAGTTACCATTCCTAACATAAATCACACTGCTTTTTTTCTGCACCGATTTTGAAAAAAAAAAAAGACATCACAGAAAAATAGTTAACAAAATAAAACAAATAAATATCAAACAGTAGTTTTATTCAGATATGAACATGGAGAGAATGTGGAAAACTAGTTTTCCTTAAGTATTATGTGTTTAAAAGTCTTTTAGAATCATAGAATCATTTTGGTTGGAAGAGACCCTCAGGATCATCGAGTATAACCGTAACCTATCTCTAGCACTAAACCACCTCTATAAGCCTTTTAAACTCCTCTAGGGATGGTGACTCAGCCACTTCCCTGGGCAGCCTGTTCCACTGCTTCACAATCCTTTCCATGAAGATTTTTTTCCTAATATTTTTAAAAATAATGGATATTGCCAAACTGAACAGCTATTTGGAATACAGTCAAATAAACCAAAGTATTTTCTTTTATTATTCAGCCAGATTGGGCTGTGAAAGAACATTAAACACTGATATTACTGTTTGATACTGATTTAATATTGCCAATATCACATGAAAAAAAAAGAATGGTCTATTTAAATTCCTTCCTGAGTAATGATAACAAGGCAGTTGAGCTTGTCCATTACCACTAACGAAATGCAAAATTTCTGCATGATTACTAATTGTACTGTTAACTAAACTAAAATTTTTCTTTAGAACATGGAAGACTTCTAGTACAATATCTAGTACAATATAAAGATAATGATTATATTTTAGGTATGCTACCATCTAATAACTGGACTAAATAATTTTCTTAACTGCTGATAGCTGCTGAATGTTAGCTGTTTTATTTCTTGCCATGTGTTATCCGTAGTAGAATGCATGCCCTTGTTAATGATGTTGCATTAACAATTTAAGGAAACTGAGTTTTGTAGCATTCTCAAAATGCATAAGGGATATGTCTTGTCATTACCTTCTTAGACTCATGAAGTGTCACTGATGTCAGTTATTGTTAGGGTTTTTGCAAAGGAATTAATGACATAAAGCCAAAATTCAAGCAACTTTTACTGTGGTTAGTATCAACTTGCATTCAAGGCAGGTATATAACTGATATACCAAAGAAACTGCAAATTTCTGTGATCAACTCACCTACAGCTTTTACAATAAATACAATAAATTAAAGTTTGGAATGAAAATTACTCTGTGCATCTCAGGTGTATATGAATAGCACCATAATACATCATTTTCTGTTATGGACCAGTTATGGGACCAGAAAAGGCAAGGAAGAAAATCTGAGGCTGAAACTGGGGGAAGGAGAAAGCAAGAAGAATTTCACATTCATACACATACAACATAGAAAGTTACTACATTGAAAAGAATCGATTTCACAAGGCAAGAAAAGAAGTAAAAGATTTCCTGAAAAGACAGTTTATGTCTATTTATCTGCGATGCATCAACTTTGAAAACAAGAATGCTCCCACCCATGCAGCCAGGAAAAAAAAATCTCTGAAACGTACAGGCATATGCTGGAAACAAAGTTCTAACAAAGTTGAGCTGCAGTGTCCTGAATATTGGAGATGCATTCAAATTGTGGAATCAGCCTCAAACAAACCATCAAGATGATGCATTTAAAAATAGATGGGATGAAACCTTGAAATGTGCTAGATTTTGATTAAAAGGTTTCAGCTGTTTACATATCTTGTTAAATGACGTAATGGTTGCATTAGGATTTTACCTGGTTTTAGTTCTTAGACACCTGGCAATCAGAAATGTGCACTTCTGTACTGTTGGTCATTAATTAAATATCACTGTGATGGGTGAAATAAAAATACTTTCCCTGAATTCTAAATAACAGCACATTTGTCTTTGCAGAATGGACTTCAGATGCTTTAAAGACAAATGATGGCCTATCCACTACAGTATCCAGCTCCTTGGATATCAAGAAAAAAGTCCAAAGAAACAATTTCTTCTTACAAAAAGTTATTATTTGTGCTTCAACGAAATTGTGTTTTATCTTGTAGCTTCCTAAAGTGTCCAGTAAACGAGCAAATCTAACAAGAAAGAAGAAAATAAGGAGCTGGCAGAAGGCTTATTGACTATTTTAGAAATATTAGAAAAATTGAAAAGGAATACATGCTTTAAAATCATCTAGTCTGAGGCTTTCATTTGCCACATTCTTATTGTGTTAGAATGACTATTTCACCAATGCAGCCAATGATTCCACAAAAATAACACTGCTTATATATCAGTAAAAGTTTTGAATATTTATGATTGATTTAAAATATAATATTTATGTTATGCTTTATTAGAAAATTGTATTTAATATATTAAATATACCAAATAAAAATAAAATTAATACAAAACAACATTGTTTTCTTTACAAGCTGAAAGTATGGTCGAGGACAACAAGTTTTTATAATGAAAGAGGGTAGCTTTATGGGGTTTGTTGACCAATTTTTAATAGTATCCTATTATTTAAATCATTATATAAAAATAAAATATCTCTCTCCATAATAGTAAAACAATAATTTTTAAAAATTATTTAAAAATTAAAGATATAGACTACTTAGCCACTTGTCAATGGATTTCAGTCTATAGCTATTTGAAAAGTCCTTAAACATAAATTTACTTATTATAATGAAAAGATCATGAAAAAATAACTTTCACCCCCTATGGGGTTATCAGTAACTCTTAGACTTGCCTATGATTTCCTGTGACTTCCACTTGCTCACTTGTGCATTTCTTAGCCCTTTGTAAATACAAAAGATATAGCTTTAAGTTTAATGGAAATATGGTATCTTATAAAAAATAATAGGTGCCTATGAAATTTGTTATTTTGTGAATAAATAATGAGTATTCTAAACAGGATCTGTCCTGCTTGCTTTTGATTAATTAGTGAATTATGATACATTTCCATTAGTTTTCAAATATAGGCTTTTAAGGCACAAAGTCTTATGCCTGGAACCCAAAAATTTTATGTGTGCAAACGACTGAGAAATTAAAAATTTAAATTTGCTTTTCATTATGAGTTTTACATATAAAATTTAACTTGAGACAGAAGAAAAAGTTTCTCTTTTTTTCCATCTTCATGTCTGAATTAATCCGAATGCAATGAACCAAATCCTACTCTCAGGTACACAGGCATAAATTGTATTTCTAGTTTGTCTATAAATAATTTAATAATTTATAAAATTAAATTTAGAAATAATTAATTTCCACATGTGTAAATAAAAATAGAACTTAGCCAAGGGCTGGTGAGCAGTTAAGATCTAAACACCTTCTAAGTATACAAGGAATCTATATATAGTGGTGGAAAACACTATTACTTGGGCCACCTTCAGCAACCTGAGGACAAGTTCTCTGGCATCCATAATTGGTTTGCGAGTAAATAGGTAAAGCATAAATTGCCTTGTTTTACCTAACAATAAGAGGACAAAACGGGTTTCTGCAGTGATTTTAAAGTCTTTATTCTTATAATTAGAAAACGTGGTACAATTAACATTTCTGCTAATTCTAATATTTCCCAATTTCATCTGAAACAGTAAATACAAAAATTATCACTCGCAGATTCAAAAACATTATTTTTTATTGCACCTGTATTTCATCATTGTGTTTACCTTCATATTTCTCTTGACCTTATTATTTTATTCTCATTGGCTTTTTCTCCTGAAGAAGTAATAATGTTCACATTCTCAGTGACATTTCAGTGTTTTTTCCTCCACAGCCCTCCTGACTGACATTTCTGAGGATAATTGTGCATTAAACTGTTCTCAGTTAAACCCAAGCGTAGTTACAGTGAAAACTGAAGTACTGTTGATTACTTTATCACTCTCAATTTCATTATTGGTGAGTTAATGATGGATAATATGACTTATATGTAGTTTCGAATGCTTATAAACTTCATTGGAGTGTATCTAAAGAGGGATTTCCTGTGGGGTTTTTTGTTTTTCTTCTGCTCTTTTCTGTTAGAAGTGATTGTTTGCTTTTTATTTGCCTATTTGCTTGCTTCCACTTGGCATAAATGTATATTGCTCTGATTCAGCATTGCATTGGTTCAATTTCTGAAGAAGATAGTTTCAGCATCATTTGTGGAGAGAAACACTGGACTGGGTTAACAGATGAAAATAATCCTCAACTGTTTACTTTTCCTGTTACATTCCAGCCTTGCCCTCTCCAAAATACATTGACTACATGACTTAATCATCCAGAGTGTGCTGTTTTACATGATAGGAGCACTACGAAAACATGCAAGATGCAGACCTGTGCAAAAATAACCGTCATCAACTAAACTGTTACGGGATTTTTTGTGTGTTTGGTTGGTTGGTTTGTTTTATTTAGGAGATCTTTTAGATGGATATACTTTAACTCCAGTAAAATCTTTACTAATCTGGTTTACACACTTTCAGCAGCCACCACTACTATCAGTTCATTCAGAGTACTTCAGATTTCCTTTTAAATCATTTGCCATTTAGCCAGATTTTGGTGAAATGTTTCGAATAGATTGCATGGTATGTTTTTCACCTTTCCCTAAGTAAATATGCAGTCTCCACCACAGTAATCTCCACCACTGTCAGGGTTATAGATATAGATAGAAAGCCAAGAAACAAGGTGCGTACAGCTTACCTCAAAAAAAGGCATATTTGCAATCTTTCAGAAGATGCAAGTTCCCTTAATGTTCTGTGGCTACGAAATTCATCTACTCAGGTCTGTTGAATAAAAAGCATACTCCAACATGATTTCTGTGGCTATAACATGGTTTTCATCTTTTTATTCACTAATTAATCAGATTAAAAGTTAGTAAAAGAGCTTCAGAGTTATTTGATGTTGATGTGTTTTCATGGGCTAGTTACCAGAATTGGCACTGTTACACTGGGAAAACATTCTGTTGATGGGCAATGAAACAGTAACATTGCCACAGTGCAGAAGGGAGAGTTGAGAGATTGTTCTCAGTCTGTTTTGCTTGATTAAGCAGCAGCCAGTGACGTGGTTTAACTACATTTATTTTTTTTTTTTACTGCTATGATTGATTGACGGTGGCTAGAGTGTGAGCAAAGGACCAAAGACCTCAGTATTAGTTATGATCTGGGGGGAGAGAAAGCCATGAGAAAACATCGACAAAACAAAAATGGCAAGTCACTTGTAGACAGTAATCTGCATTGAAACTAGACAATAGGGCAGACACTTCTCACGCCTTGGATACTCTCACCCCAGTGGGCATGCTATGAAAACAGACACATGAAGGGCAAAAGTTCCACGTTAAAATGCAGGACCTTTTCTCTGTAGACAGAAATATGGTTATGAGATAAAGCAAAAACCCAGGCAGAATACAGTGATATAACCGTGGCTTGCGATACCATGAAATTGAATCAGTTTCAGATGTGGTAGACTGCCCCAGTACAGAAAATGATGAGACACTCTCTATCAGTCTGAAATACCTCCTGAATCTTGAGAGACTTGGCCAAAGAGGCTCAGGCTCTCCCCTGTCAACTTATCTGGGGACAAATTTCACCACCTACTTCTTTCCCTGAGTCTGTGAGGTAAAATCTCTTAGATAAGTCTCTGAGCCACAGGCTTCTCCTAAAAGTTTCATCAGCATTGATACCCTAACAGGCCCATCCAGCCTCTCTTTTAGAGGCTTAACTTCAGCGGAACAGCTCAGTTCAGCTGAGTCCCCTTTTCCTCCTTTTTTTAAAAATCACTTTTCATCTTCACCACTTCGAGTTTGTCAGGCGCCTTCTTCAGTCCACAGTTTTCATACTTTTTTTGAAGGAGATTTAACTCTACATTTCTTTTTCTTTCTTTCTTTCTTTCNCTATCCTTCCTTCCTTCCTTCCTTCCTTCCTTCCTTCCTTCCTTCCTTTCTTTCCTTTCTTTCCTTTCTTTCCTTTCTTTCCTTTCTTTCCTTTCTTTTCTCTTTATTCTTTTCTGTTTAAGTCCTTTAACCAGGCGTAGTAATATCTAACCTATAAACTGCATTTATGAAACATATATTATAAGCTGTTATTTAAAAATAGGAAACACCATATCTATATGCAAGTATGTATTAAGACAATTTAGGTGACAGCATGCCAAAAGCAACAGTTGATAACATGTAACATTGATATTTACATGCCGTACAGGTGTTGAAGGACAATGTAGTAACAAAAGCATTTAATATGCAAAAGTTCAATTGATCTATGTAGAAGAGAACATAAAAGAAAAAGAAGAAGGAAAAGTAGATGATGATTAAAAAACGAGGAATAAAACTTTAGACAGAGTAAAGAATCATCCTCAAATATGTGTCATCACTGACAGTATAGACCTTCTTCACCTACAGAGTGCATGTCATAATGCTAAAATATAGCCTCCCTCCTCGATTAAAAAACATAGAGGAAAACTGTTAGAGCTGGAAGAATAAGCATTTCTGTTACTCTTTTGAACATAATCTCAGTTAAAGGTTTTCCTAGAAATTTTTTCTTCTTGCTCCTACTTTTTAAAATAAGTTTGAGAAGTATAACTAAATGTAAATAGTAAAATAAGTTAAATATAAAGAACACATCCATCTAACAGTCTAACAGTTGTTTCCACTGGGTTACTGAACTCAAATAAAATATTTGTTTTAGATAAGTATTACATTGCACGCCCTCAATTTCACTGGTCTACTGTGTCAATTTATTTATAGGAATGCAAATATTATATTGAGAAAAGGTGCAAAGAGGAATTGAAACAAAAAATATCCACACTGAATGTGTCTCATAAAAGAACGTGAGATACATTTTTGTGGCTTCATAAATTTAGGGCATTTAAGGCCACAGAACTATTGTACTGTGCCATCATATCACAGGTTATTCCCTTTTATCTCATTAAACCTCTTTTGAGACCAATAGCTTGTCTTTACTCGAAGCATAGCTTGCGCTTACCAAAAACACCTCTTGCAGAAAAGCATTTCATCTTCATTTAAAGTTATTAAGAGGTGGAAAGTCAACTACCTTATTCAGTCATCTATTTGAGGAGATAAAATGTCTTGTTTTAAAGTGAATATCTTCTTTTGTAACAGTCACATATGTGGCTTCAGCATCAAAGTTCTCATTTTGTTGTCTTCCCCTAAACTAATAAGTACTTTAGTATCTATTCATATTACTTTTTTTATCTTTAGAAAGTATTTATCCAATGCACACAATTCATCTTCTAATTTCATGTTGATAAATTAAGCCCATTAGCTGTATTAAATCCCAGATTGTGGGACACAAATATGAAATAATTAATGAATTCTTTTTCCTCAAATCTTTAATATCCTTTTTAAAATATGAACATTAGGTTTTTTAACTAAAAAGATATCAAGAGTCTACACACCTCATTAATGAAAAATATAAAAAATATTTTATTTTTTTGTATTATCCTCACCTCACCTTGGCCAAAATTATGTACCCAAGACACTCATTAGCCCATTTTATTACACCATCTCACTAGCGCAAATACCAGTTGCTAGTCCATCCTGACCCCTATTGCAAGTCACTGCCTTCCAGAGTACCATTATCCCTTCTGCCATAACACATCCCTTTAATATGGAAATGCATTCATTTACCTTGTTTGATTCCCTTCACTTCCAGAAAACTTAATGCTTCCTGGCTTTAAACCTGAAAAATGAAGTTTAAAAAACTAGCAAAAGCTGTTAGAGTGTTATACTTACCAAAAATAAAAAAAAACAGCAGGAATGCATTTTAAGTAATAATTAAATCTCATAGATGCTTATCTGAAATACATCTCCTAATCTCATTTCATTTTTACCTCCAGAAACTTCTCTAAGACTGCCAGCAAATAAATATTTCAAAATTCAAATACATTTTCTTAGGGTATGGTACTGACATAAAATGCTAATAAATTGCTTATTTTCAGAAGTTATTGTAGCGAGCCAATAATGATAAATATGAATTGAAGGACCCATTTCAAAACAGAGAAATACTGGGAAGTCACTGTTTGTTTTATGATTTCTGTGTCTTTGTTGTCCTCTGAAAACCTGTGCAGGGATACTAGGGTATGCCTACAAGGTATAGGAGACCAAAAATTCATTAATCAAAAGCAAACAGTTCAAATGAAACATTTTAAAATGTATTTTGTAATTTATTCTATTTTGTCTTGGTTTGTTTCGCCTTGCTTTGTCTTTCTGTGACCTAGTGTTGTTTTTTTTTTTCGTCATGCCACCACCCACAGCTCAAGTAAACCTAGGGTTTAGGAATGAAGGCTGTCAGACATATTTAGCCTTCGATATAGAAATTACAAGAACATATTAATATTCTGAGGAATCACACGATTCCTTGACCTGTTCTACCACTACAAAGAAAAATAGAGGAACACATAACTTTAACAGAAATGAAACATGCTAAAGCACATTGCTTATTGGTGATGTACTATTTAAAACAAAACCGAAGTATGTAGAACAACACATAAAGGTTTCAATACAATAAAAATTAATTGGAAACTTTCTGCAGTCTAGTCTTATTTATTTGAGTGTTATAATGACTGTCTGGTCAAATCAAACTTTTTAAATAAATGGATGTATCTTAAAAAAAAAAAAAGGTTAAATCTAGGAAAACTAAAAAGCGGATTTTTCTAAAGACAATTTTTGAAATCCTCCATCAGAATTTTTCACAAGATCAGAAAATATCAGAATTTCTGTTGGATAGCAGTGACTCAATACAATTTATTTTTTAGAAAATTACACAGTAATATTGTCTCCCATACTAATGAAAAATATCTGACTAAACCAACTTCCTTCAGCCAGGAAGCATTTGTTATAAAATCTGAACAACAACAACAACAACAACACTGGAAGTATTTTTGTGAATGAGATTGACTGATCTGAATATATTTTGTACTAATTCACTGTTTTTCAATATTTTCTGAAAGAAAGGAGACAGCCTTTTTAAAAAATCCACACATATCGTTGTGCAATGTTACAGTCATGGTTTTAATTAACAACATAATAATTATAAAAAAACTAAATATGAATTAATAATATAATTTTCCTCATGTCTCTTTCTGTGCTTATCAGGATACATGTATGCTTAAAAATAAAGATCTACATTCAGTTCTGACAGTCTGTTGGATCTTAATGAAGCACTAAAATCCTAGACAGAAGATCTACTCCAGAATATCCTCTAAAATAAGAACAGGTACCACATTTTTAAAATATACCGCAGAATTCTTAGCATAGCTTTTTGTAGTTTAAGTGTTGTTTAATGGTTCACAGTGGCCTATCTGCAAAGTATTATAACCTATTAGATTTAAGACATGTTTTTTTATTCACCAGAGACTGAGTGTTTGGGAACTCAAAATGTTTCTACAGAATCCTTTCTATATATGAATTGCGAGAAAGTATTGTACAGCAATAGAAACTGAATGTGCAAGTCAGCCTGAAAATAAGAAATTGAGAATTAGTTTCTTCTAATTAATGTATGTAATGGCAGTTGTATAAACAATGTCTGAGTGAAGGTGAGCCATAATCGCATCTAGAGCACCTCCAATGTCATTCTTAATTCATTTTGTTCAACGTGAGAAAAAAAATAGCAAAATCTATGCAGCAGAAAGTCCTACATTTCTTCCAGAGGATGGTTCCCGTTCTTTTTTTCTATTGATTACCATTAAGTATTTTAAGATCTCAAGAGCAGAGTATTGGATACTGAATATACATTTATATTTTTTTTTCTCACTGAAGAATTTATACAGATTATCTACTTGGATTAAGTTTATGCTCAAGGGTTCTTCCAGTTAATTCCATCCCCGAGGATGGACTCTTTTTTTTGCAGCTGTCTAGGAAATGTCTCACTTGCAGATAAATTCATACAGAAAACCTAGAGACACTACATCAAATTTAATTCTGACCTATTCAGAGGTAAGAAGTGTGCCCTGGAAAAATGTCTATATGGTCGATAGGCCTTTGGCATCTCATCTTTTAAAGATAGCATCTTCCAGGCCTGGAGGAAAGCCAGGTAACCTGCACATGTGGAAAGTCAATGAGAACTATGGCTGGGTGCCAAGGTACCTGATTGCTTTTTCTTCCCCCCACTTTTTTTTTTTTTTTTTGCACAACAGACCCTCGGAGAGGATGTGCTCTGATCTCTGGAGGAAGCAAAATGTCTTTACCATAAATCAGTCTGCTAAGAACAAAAGGACGGCAATACATTGCTACAGAGCTTTACTATATGGGGCTGTTTCAAGTATCTGTAAAACTCAGCTAGTTCGAAGTATATCAAGTTACAGCTGCCCTGTTATAGGATTTACGGATGGATAGGTTAACACAGACTTCAGTTTTCTTTCTTTGGTGCTGAAAAAAGCTGCTGATAAGGTTCTTAAGACAAGGTTTCTCTGTGTTTTGTCCAATTTATTCCTATAAGTAAGTTTGGAATAGACTTACTGGAAGTACAACACGTTTTGAAACCCACATTTAGAAAGTCTTCACATAAGGAATAAAAAACAGTAGTTGGATTTAGAAATTGTCTTTTGGTTAAATTGGCTGAGAATTATATTCTGTGGAGATGTGAATTCCTGAGAGAATTGTTACAAAAAGAAATGACTAAAAAAGTTTTGGCTGTTGGTCTCTAAAAGTATTCATCATCTTCACATGAATATCTATCCAGATACTGGAAAGAAGCAGACCTTAGAGAGGTGAGAGGACATCTGCAGATCCACAGTTTTGAGAGTTGTTAGATATAAATTCTAGGTTATTGCTTATCTATGTCAGATGGTGCTGGTTTCGAGGGGCGTACACCATAGAAGTGTCTTTTCTTTTTTGTTCCTTTTTCTTAGAGCAGCTTGTAGAATGCAAGAGGACTCAACCCACCTTTTGTCACTTGTAGTTTTGGGAACCTTCTTCTGGCAACAGCATCTTTTAATGGAAAATGTCAAAGGACTCTCTGTTGCATTTGCAGAGCCAAAACATGCTGAACAGCATGACCGCTCTGCTATAGGCTCCTGCAATGTCTTCGAGAGACTGAAATCTGATTTATGTGCTAATGATTTAAGTAAGATGTTCACCTATTAAAAGAAAGGGGGAAAAAAGAAACTTAAAGAATTATTTTTATAATTGATCGTGCTGTACCTGAGACTCTGAGAAAAATTGACATTTTTTTACCATATGTGTTCAAGAGGCAGAACAAATGAAAAAGATGATCAAGAACAACTTTGACTAATGTTGGCATTTTGAAAAATAAGTTGAGCAAGAGCTAAGTTAAAAAAAAATAAAATAAATAAAAAGAATGTCCGGAGAATTTTTCCGTCACTGGGAAAAGACTGCCCAAAAGAATTCAACTAATTGCCTTCTACAAATGAAAGAAGACCATATTACCCGTTTGTTTAATTGATGTGATTATTGTTGAGAGTTTCTCTGGACTAAAGTCAGAATGCCTAGTTCATATGAAGTTATAGTGGTTTGTCAGTGTTTTAAAGTCTTGATTCGCTTTGATCTACAGTCTTCTGGACTTTCACCTCGTGTCATGTCTGGATCTCAAAACCAAAGGCAGGTAATCTTGTTGTTGGACAGCCACCATAATTTGTTGGCTTGAGAATTACAGTGCTCCTTCTATTCTGATTACAGTTGGATATATCCATGTGCAAATCATATTTTGATAATTGATTTTAAGTTTCTGGGAACATAAAACTATTGAAAGTTGAGAATATCAAACAGCTTTGACATTTGACTGTCAACATTTTTACATTTTGACATTTAACCACCAACCATCTTTTGATTCCTATCTGAAGACTCAATTTCTAGGGCATCTCCATAATACAAGCAGTTTTGTTGGTTGGTTGGTTGGTTGATTTTCGGTTTGGTTTGGTTTGTTCATTAAAAAAAAAAAAAATTAAAAATGTATATATTTTTAAATTTAACTTATTTCCTCATATCTTTCAGTTAACTGGAATGTACCTCTGGGATTCAAGGATGCCCAGGGTTCTTTACTTCAAAATAGCAGTCTTTCTGTTCACTGGCAGACATTTCTATCCAAGTAATACATAAGGAGTGTGTACAGCAGCTGTGGAGATCAACATGCAGACTATACTGCTGCACTACCTGAGATAGGTATCCTATGTCCATTAGCAGCTGAATATTTCAGACTTGGTAAGGATCAAATCCTTTCTAGGTGGTAAAGAACAACTATGGCGTAGAAAGGAGTCTTTTCTGTTACACAGTTAATAACCTCTCCTAATTAACTTCACATTCTTTTGCTTTCATAGCTTTTCACAAGATTTTCACAAGATTTACAACTTCTAATGTTACTCTAGCAAGACTTTCAACTGGTATTCACTGGACAACATGAATACTGGAAAATCATGATTTAATGTCGAGTTTATACAGCATTTTTTAAACAAACGTTGTTTCCTTGTTAGATGTTGGATCTATGTTGGGTATGTAACTGATGGTACATCTATGTTGTGTTGTGCCTCTTGTCAAATAACATACTTGTCTCATGTTTGGCCTAAAAACCAGGTTAAGGGAAGTTTTAAGACATTTTAGAACAAGTTTGGGCTTGAATATGTTTGAATGAGGTACCTTGTTACCTTACACTGTCACGCAAGCTTTCAGGTAGCTGAGTCAACTGAAGTGCGGATTTCAAATCCTAGCGTCATGCTCTAAAACAGAAGCCAGAATTTGCTGGCAGCCTACTTTTACAGTAAAATTAAAGCTGTGCAGGTGTGCATACAGGAAGTTCCACACAAGCAGTAATTTAGGTAATGAATCTTTTTCTTGTCCTCAACCATCTTTAAACACTGGCTTCCTACTTGCCACAGAAAGATTCGTAGATCGTAAGATGGTCATAAAAGATAAGGAACAAAGAAGGAACCTAAAGTATTTGTACGCTCACCAGTAAAAATATAGGCATGATACTGTTGCCAGGATCATCATGAAGTTGGTATGCCAGGGTCACAGACAGCAAAATTAAATTCTCAAAAAAAAACCTCCAGACAAATTCTTTAACCCTTTTCATATGTCTCGAAGACGCAAAGTATCTTCTCACCAGAATATAGCTGTATATAAACAAGCTCTTTTTTAGCATCTAGTCAAGTCTGGCATCCCTTGTCTGGTCATATGTTAACAAATATTCTGCCTTCTTCTTGTTTTCTCCTTAAATTTTGTTTGCTCTAAAAGAAATGGATCTGGTCAGGCATAAGCAATAGATATTCCAAGGAAGTGGTGTTTCCAAAGAACAGTTAGCATGTTTCTGATGTGGTAGAGTAATTTTGGTTTGAGGGGTAGGTGGCTTTCAGCTGATATGAGAACACTGCAGAATAATAGGTGCTTCTAAATATCAGCAGTTTAATCCAAACCCTATCAAAGTAAGGAGAAAAACTCCTATTAATTTCAGTAGTTCTTTGATTGAGTCTGCACCAAAGCTATTGCAGGATCAAGGTGGGAACTGCAGCTCAATTTTATGTTTTAAATTAGGTGCATTCTATGTTGTTACCTGAGAAAATTGCCTAGAACCCTGCTTTTGAGAAGATGCAAGCACATTCGTAGCAATAGATATGTGGAGAGCCTTTTAAGGGCACACAAGTGTTTCAAGAACTTTATGAACAAGTGAGAATTTGAAATAATGAAAAAAAAGTAACTTGCCTTTAATTAATGATTGTTCTGGTTTAAGCTGACCATATTATACCTAACAATAAACAGTTCTGTTAGGAAAAAAAAAAAAAAAAATCCACAGGAAAAGGACATAAGGTTCAAATTTAGCCTTGGGTACAATGCCGTATAGCAGATGTAAATCTATTCAGTTTATCTGTGCAGTGAGCACTGACATTCTTCTAAAAAGAGCTGACTGCAGAAAATCAGTGGCAGCAAGTGCACAGGAAACAAGTAGCTCCACATTATAATAAAATACATTCTACTAGAATAGAAATCTTTATTTGAGAAACTGTGTGTTCTGTCATTAGTGTAACTTATAACAGCTGACATAAAGATACTCTACACTGGATGTTGTTCAAACAATTAAAAATCATTTCTCCTACCTTAAACAAATAAATTTATCTCATAATGCAGCCAAAGGTGTGCTGCTCTTGTTCACCACAGCAGATCTTTGTAATCTAGTGTAAAATAGTTTTTATTGCCTTTAAAAATAGCTTTCTGACCATGTTGGAATTTTAAAAATAGAAATGAACTAGAAAAGCTTCATGGATTAAAAATAAAGAAACTAAGGTGGCCATCTCATCAGGTATACAAATGATACTGGAACTGATGAACAACACTGTTGAAAACACAAATAGTTTTGAACTAGC
Source organism: Pampusana beccarii (assembly GCA_013399365.1). Lineage (NCBI taxonomy): Eukaryota > Metazoa > Chordata > Aves > Columbiformes > Columbidae > Pampusana > Pampusana beccarii. The sequence goes on along the minus strand of VWYH01002309.1, from coordinate 2,863 downwards.
AAACATCCAGATCTGCTGAAACATAACTCACAATTCTGCAAATAAGGGTTAAATCATGCTTTGTATTGCTCTTCCCATTCCACCTGTCAATACAACACTCCAAACAGCAGTTATCACAGTGCAAGAGGAGAAAATCTTTACTGTGAAGAAGTTTTCATCTGAGGGAAGCAGCTGTATTTCAGGGCTGTAACCAGGCCTGGCTTAAAGCAGATGAAAGATAGTTTTGCTGACAACATTGCTGTTCATCTTCATGTCAAAGTAAGTGTCAGGGGGAAAAAAAAAAAAAGTGCTTAATAAATTACAGCAAAGGTGCAGTTTTCTGATGTTTATTTGTTAACACAGATCCACTCACCAACATATAAACAAAATTGTAAAGGATGTCTGGAGTCTGTAATTTTTGTCACAGGGACAGCATTGTACAATCGTGCTTTTAATGTTGTCAACTGAATCTTGCAAACAATTATTTCCTCCTCACTCTTCATACAGGAAATTTTTTCAGAGCTTCATATCAGCTTTATTCCAGCCTATACCTATTCATAGTTTGCACCTTTTATCGTTCTTCCAGAAGAATTATTAATTTTCCCACCCCATTAGTCTATTTTGTATATTTTTTGTAGAATTAGATCCTTTCTCAGCTTTAATTTTACCAAAGAAGTAAATTTTTTTCTCTTGTCTGTGTTACCCATATATTCCTTTACCACCTTTTTTCAAATTGTATTTTCTGGTGTTATGAAAGAGGTTCCAGCAAGGTCTTGTACAATAACATCTCTCCTACAGGGGTCTCATTTGAAATTTCCTTGAGCTGAGGTTGCTCTCTCCTTTATCATAGTACAGAGTCGTTCTGTGACCACATAATATAGCTAGGACTTTATCCTCATCTGTCATTTCAAGTGGTTCTCAGCTTACAGAGAAAAATTGTATTACTCCATAAATGATCTTGTACTTCACACCAATAAATTTTGTCCTATTTAAATTACTAGTAGACTGCACACTTCAGACTGAGTCAAGAGGGTCAGCCATTTCCTCCATCTGCAAATTATCTACAAATATGTAACGCAAAAACCTATCAGTTACTTATAATGTAATAGTTTTTGACTCCACATTCAGAATCCAGGTTCTCTTGTAAAAGGCACTGTGCAAATGCATAGATCCCTTCCTTGAGGAATAATGGTCAAGAAACTGTTCTTATGAATATGTATGTCAGTACACGGCGTGATGTTTGCAACTAATTATTTCAACTGCTGCTGTGAACACTCACCATACAGAATTTGCTATAGTATTTGTGTGCTATGATTAGTCAAAATTTCTGAATATTTTCAGCTCCTAAGTAAGATGACTTTCAATCCCAAAGCAAAATTTAAAGACAAAGTCAATGAAAGTTTGAATTCCTCAAAATTATTTTGAGTCATCTCCAGCACAACATCTGCTTAGTAAATTAATACTTCTGGTTTCAATTGTACATGGAAGACAGGACTGGAACAGTTGATGTAAAGATCAGTTCAGTCCGAATTCCCAAATATAAGGAAATCATGGCCGTTTAAAAAAAAAATTATCTCAAAATAAAATGTTTATCTTCTATCAGAATATTACTGGAAAAATAATGTGATATTAGGTAATACTTTACTGGCTGAAATAAAAAGGAAGAAAGTCTGTGTTTGTTGTGAAAAAATGATATACTTTAGGTGACAGATGTAAAGATACAAAAACTAGCAAATGAAATTCCTTGAAGTTTTATCAAAGCCAAATCACAACTCCACTGCATTTTTCCTTCACTTTAAATCCATAACCTACTATTGAGGTAGCAATTTTCTTAATGAAAGTGAAGATGGCTGATGGAATAGCCAGCAAAGAAGTTACAGGCAGTTACTTAGCATTTATGAATTACATAATGTTTTGAGAAAGAAATGTGGGCAAATAGACTGTGGAACAGCATCTTCTAGTTATACCAGATTCTTCAATAAGAGTGCAAAATACTCTTATTGGGCTCCCTCTGGCAGTTGAAACAAGCATAAAGTATACCTGCATGAAATGTTAACTTTCAACTCTATCATAGGCATGTGGATGTAAGGCCAAAAAGGTAGTGGGAGAATCTTGCCCACCCCCTTAATTGTGACAACATGATTCAATATGTTAGTACTGTCTTCAGAAAAAGTATTTGGAATCATGTGGATCTGATACTCGATCAAAACATCAACCCAGCTCTAAAGAGCCAGACACAAAGAGTGCTTAAGTGCTGTTCATTTAGATTTACTGCAATTTGATTTGTCAGAGCAGGTAGTCCACTCACAACCACATAGTTGGATCCATCTAACTAGGATGGAAACTTTTTCTTCCTCTTTTCTTGTCACAGTTTAACCTGAGCTAGCAATCAAAACCACAATAGCAGCTTGCTCACACGCTTCCCCACCTCCCTGCTCCCTAATAGGGGAGAGAATAGAAAGGGAAGGGAGAAACTCATGGATTAAGATAAACAGTTTAATAAAATAGCAAAATAATGTTGATATACTACTCCTAATAATAGTATCTATAAAACGGAAATAGAATATAAAAGATACTCAGTATAATTCCTCACAAACTGTATTCGTACCTCGCAGCCACTCCCAGGAAGAGAGAGAGCACCCTGGACCCCAACAGCTGATCCCAGGGGAAGAGGAGAAAGGCCAAGAGACCAACTGAAAGACGGCAGAACAGCAAAAGTCCAAACTAAATGAATTCCCAAAGAGAACTCGACCAAAATGGAGCAGAATAGGAATGGGTCTCCATCTCCCCTGTCGGAAAACCTAGTTTTCACTAAATATGAAGAATGACATTGATGACATGGAATATTCTGTTTGATGAGGCTAGATGTCAGTCAAGGTCTACC
>VWYH01002308.1:937553-971890 GCA_013399365.1 Pampusana beccarii | reverse complement strand
TACCAGCACCTGCGTCCCCGCTGGTGTCACCTCCGCACGGGAGCTCGGGTGCCACTTCGGAGATCCCCCAGTAGAGGGGTAACTAAAATAAAACTTGCTCTTTGCAATGCATTTGTGGCCTCTGGCTCTTCTTGCGACGTGCCTGTGTATGTGTACACACGTACGTTAAATATCTTGCCCTAAGGTACGGTGGACTTTTACTTGCCATCATAAACAAAGTGAGTTCCATCTTTGAAGACCATGACAGCAGGCAATTCAGGTAATATCACACACTGAAAGAGAGGCGGTTTTCAATTAATCCGTGGAAGATCGAAATATTTTTAAACAAAAAAATCTTAAAGTGTGGAAACGTAGTCCCTGAGGAAAATCTCAAAGTACATTTAAATGTTTCCTGTCTACTTTTACTAAGATGGGTTTATCAAAGGATGGTCGACCAAGGTCGCCCCCTCAGGCAGCCATGTTGGTAGAGCAGAGGCCGGGCTGAGGTTTCTGTGGAAAAACGGCATTTATATGCACCGACCTCAGGGAGCGGCCTTGAAAAATGGCGAGAAAGTGCAAAGTTTTTCAAAAAAATAAATCAATCCGGAAAGAAAGCTGAAAGAGTTGACTCCAAAACTCCTATTCGAGCTGCCGCACAAGGAAGCCACGTTCCTCCCAGCACAGCCCAACAGGTCTGCGCTCCCTCCCTAAGGAAAAAATTTAAGATGAATTCCTCAGGTTTTCAACGTTGGCCACTTCTGATGCTGCCATGATTTCTACACCATTTTAGCTGTCAAACTCTTGAGTCCAAGTTGAGTTCATAAACACTTTTTTTAGCAAAGCTACTTTAATAAAACAGCCTCGACAGTCATCAATGAGTTTATACATGCGTCGTGTGTCCCGCTGAAGTAAATAACCGCGGGGCTGAACCGTCCGGTGGTCTCTGAGAAAGTATCTGCTATCAGGTGTAACATTATTCAACGCTTTTCAGCCTGCAAAGCGGCCCCTTCTAAATGCCTCTTTTGTTTTTCCAGTTTCCCGTCACTGCTGCTTGCATTGTTCTCCTTCGAAAAAAACCCTACATAATGGTGCATTGTGTAGCGAAAGAAAAATAAGCTATTTGTTGAAGGCCTCTGGTACACTGCAGCTTCGCTCTCCCTTTGGATTAGCCACAAGGTTCGGCTAGATAAATTTAAATAGATGTAAGCTACTGGTTTCCTTTGTGGGGTCTTTGTGAAACTTCTACAGCAAATTCCACGTTAAATGGAGATGTCTGTAAAACAAACTGGATAATTGAGGAAATTTCTGGGGAAAAGCAGAAAGTTTAGGCTAAATATTTAGAATAGGAAAAAAAAAAGAATAATTGGAGCTGGGAAGGTAACACTGAACTGGGTTGGTTTTCATTGTCAAAGGTCACTCTGCTGACCCGAGCTCAGGGGACATCGTGTGTCACCGCACCTTGCAACAATACAGGCTGCAAAGTTTTAAGTTTATTAAATGGCAGAAAGATGATGTTACTCTGAAGGATCAATCCAGCTCTCATGAAAGGCAATGGAAGCCTTTCCTTTAGCTTTACTGGAAGATGGCTCAAGCTATAAAGGAAAAAGTGTGATAAAGTGGTAGATTAGAACATCAAGTCAGCTCCTCTCTGTTCTGCGTTCCAGCCAGTCCGCAGCTTTGTGTACAACATCACCTGTGTCTCATTTTCTGCTCCCTTATCTATTTAGAGTCATTTTATTTTCATTTAATGATCTTCCCTCTCATTCCCTCTTTTCAAAGTAAGGTACTAGAAAAAGAAAACAATTAAAAACCAAGCAAGCAACGCAAACAAGATATTTAAAAGCGAGGATCTGAGCCTTGAAGTCCCAAAGGGAAAGCAATTCATAAATGTCAGGCGGGCGCTGAGGCATCATTGATGCTGATCTTCATTCAACGAAATCCGCGCCACCACGTCCCCCCGCCCGACCCTATTTTGCTGTGTTCCAAACAGCTGCAAAAGTGACAGAGAAACAAGCATTTACTGTCACAGCACCCAGCAGCTGTCCCCACCAGCACCTCAACCCTGCTGTCCCTGGCACCCTAAATTGCTCTGTGTTCATTCAGGTCTAGGCTTTCGCCCCTCTGGCTGCCAGGAATTGGGTTTAAATAAAACAGAGGAAAGTGAATGTGTGCAGAAATAACTATTTTGTAAAGCAGCATTAACATTTGGGGACTCCTCTAAAGAAAACATACATTCACAATTATGTGTAATGAAGTTACATGCAATCCCGCTGACCATTCAGCTGCGTTTGCTAAATAGGAGGTGGGAATCTCGCAAAGAATTTGGGAGCTCCCTTCTACTAGTTAAGATTTTTCTGGTGGTAATATATTTTTCATTAAAATCCCTGATCCTTCCCCGTGGAAATCTGATCTTTAACTCCAGGGTTAGCAGGATTAAGGCTGAAAAGGATTTCCAGAGGAAGAATTACCTTTTTTTCTCCTGTATTTGTACAGCATCTATAAGGAGAGGGTGCTGATTCAGAAGAGGGATTCCTAAGTGGTACCATAGGACAAACAATTAATGATCACAGTAATCATAATTAATAGAATTGTGGTTCTCCATCATTTTGAAAAGATGCCATCCAGCCTGTGTTGGGCAGGAGGAAAGATGAGATCTTTTGCCAGTGTCTCCCCTGGCCTTTAACATGTAACATGAGAGGTGTTGATCCCACAAAAGCAATTTTGTTTTGTTGCTGGTATCTTAGAATATTTGAACAGAAATAACACACTGACATATCTTTTCTTTTTCACTGCTTTTGGTCTTTGTGCACGCTTGTTTTCTCGTGTGCAGCTTCAGGCTGGGAAACCTGCAAGATAAAAACTCAGAACAAGCCACTCGTTAACTTTGTCCACTGGGATATTAAAAAAAATTAATAATCATAAAAGTTATGAAGGGATATTTTATTTTAGCTGAAATTCCACACCAGGCCAAATGTAACATGTAACGATTTTCATGAAGCCCTCACTGCCTTTGACTCACGCTGAAGTCAAAGTTTTTAAAAAAAAACCAAAACAAAACAACAAAAAAAAGTCCTTTTTCTCTGGTATTTGCTGCCGTGATGAAACCTAGAGAAGGGTTTAGGAATCCCACACACTCCTCCCCACTTGCATTTCAAGCAGCAGAGAGGTCAGTGGGGTCCTGCCCGGTGTGTGGAGTTTCTTGCATCAACGCCAGGTAAATGTTCCTGGGTTGGAAAAGAGCTGCAGGGGCACATGTTCCTCCGTTGTTCATCCTGCAGCTGCCAAAGTAGTCCTGTCCAGAAAAAAGGAGGGATGCTGGAGCTAAGCACCCCATTAACACAGCAAAAACTAATATTAAACTAATATTTAAGCCTTCTTCTTCCCCCCTGTTCTCAGCAGGCTGCAGCAGCTCTGCAAGGGGGACAAGTTTGCATCCACTCATGGTGATGGGCATCTGGAGTCCCCAGCTCGTCACAATCCGTGGAAACGCCTGTAATGATGAGGCTGTGCGATAAAAAAAAGTACTTCTTGCTATGGTGGGAGCACACAGTGACTGGAACGCAGTAATTTTTCCCTCCTGCTGTACAGGTGACAAGCAGCACAGCTGAGCACAGTGGTGGGAGTTATGGGAATGCTGAGGACTAAATGCCTAAGTGTTAATTTAAATTTGCAAAAAGGTTGCGCCCCTTTTACTGTTGAATTGGTCGGAACAGCAGGGCTCATTTCACATGAACACAAATTTTGGACCTAAACTGATCTGCACGCAGCTGAGCAATATGTATTTTAGTCTTAAAATGACTGGAGCCTTCACAAGCACGCAGTGTAGGATTGGACCCATCATTTTGAGAGCAAAGCTTTTCAGCTCTTCTGCTGCTATTTTAATTGAAATTAGTTGAAAGTTACCACAAGTCGGGTTTTTTTTTTCTTTTTTTTCAGCTATCAGGAGCTTTCCTGAAAAGGAGTGAACATTGGTTCACAGCGATCTCTGAGCTGCCACTGAACGGCTGTATCCTCTGGGCAGAGCATTAATCCTGCACATGTCAGAGGCTCATTTTAACACAACATGTAGGTTACTCTTATCTGATCAGGGCTTCTTTTTTTCTTCCCCTGTAAGGCTCTTTCTATTTGCCCTTTGAAATTCCCATGTAAAATCTGCTCGCAGTTCAAAGGCAGACAAATTTTGAAAAACGGTAACTTTCGCACTTGATGGGATGAAGCGGTAGAACCCACCTTTGGGCTAGGGAAAGAGCGCAGCGCATTGCACGTCCCATTGCGTGCAGGGGTCCCCGTGTGCTCTCATGCTCTGAAAATGCCTTCCCTGGCTTCTGCTGAAGGTGAAATTTCTCCTCCCTGACATTAGGGGGGCTCTGGCTGCTCTGAAGCCAACACACACCAATTCCTGCATAACCAGTAAGTGTGGTGGAGAGGAACTGGGATGGGAGGTCAAGCCACCACCCATCCCATGAGGATTGTGAGGGTTCCGGGGTGACAAGTGACCATGCGATGGAGCCAAGCGTGCACACCTTGTATTTAGTGCCCGATCCCCAGCAACACTGGTGTGAGCTGGCCAGGAACTTTATTGGAGATGGTGTCAGACTTCAAAGAAAATGAAGCAACATTGCCAGGCCGCTGGTGGAGCTCTGCTGTGCCCGCGCTCTGTCAGGAACAGCCAGCTCTGTTCCACCAAATCTTCCCCAAACACCTCCTCCTTGGGTGCACTCCAAGGCTCCGTTGGGCAATGGGAATCTTGGTTCTTTCCTCCCAGATCTGCACCCTTTTCCTACAAATCCCAGCATCAGGGGCTGCCCCGCAATGGGCTGGGTCAAGACAGAGAAGCATTAGGCCAGGTCTAGATGGTGCTTCATGTGAGACTATCGCAAGGCCTGCAACTCCATCATTTGCCCATCCCTCTGCAAACAGCGCTGGTACTTTGTCATGCAAAATTTGAACACGAGACCCCTGTAAAACAAACGATGCCACTTGAACCCACTTGTCCCAGGGTAATCTCACTCCATTTCATGGATGAGTGAACTTCTCAGGATCAGTCTGCGGAACAGGGCAACGCTGCTCCCTCCGCCAGCCCGGCTGAGAACTGACGCTCGGAGACACCAAATGGTTTGTGCGAGGTCACAAAACCAGACGTGAAGCAGGACAAGTACCCTGCTCTGGTTCCGGTGCTGCCTCTTCCCCGTACCCGTCTCTAGAGTAGGAGAAAGAAACTACCAAAAGTTGTCCTGCTCCTCCTCCTTCTACCTGCATTGGGCAAAGCAGAATTGAAGTGTACGGGCTTTGAAATGCACCTCCCTGCCTCGGGCAGAGCTGGGGAGCCCTGAAAGGTGAAAAAAACCAACATCTCTAACTCCTGCTGTTCTTGGGGGCTTCTTTTGCAGGAATTTGACTTGTAGTTGAAGGCAGGGATCAGAAAACAGGGGCTCTTGTTTTTAAGCCTTCCCCCAAAAGCTCCAAATATTCCACAAACCCCTTCCCAGCCTCAGCCATGCAGTGAGGTTCAAATCTTCCGAGGAAGGTACCACGCAAGAGATGGACTAAAAATAGTGATTACTGCTTTGACTAAACCACCTCTAAAATGGATGGAGTACAATTTACTTAACTCAAAGAATTCCTTATTAAACAGCTATGAGAATCCTAAGAGGCAAGCATTATAGAAATGGATATTCATTATATGTCATATGAGCAGAAAAAAATAGTTTTGCCCAATGTCCAACAGCACTGCAAAGCCACTTCTCTGAAGCCCAGGGAAACAGAAACTCTTTCACGATCTCATTAAGCTTTGGATTGGGCCCTGTAAGAGAAATTCAATTAATTCGCACTTGCAAGTTCAACATACGTAGTTTGCCTTAAGCCTTGAAGTCACTATTTTTTTAAATGCCACTTTGTAAAATTATATTAAAAAATACTTTGCCCAAAGGTAACTCACTCTGTGACTCTGCAAACTGAAATCTTGAGAAATTACTAATAAGGAAATGAGAGTATTTTTAAATAAAATAAAATCCCACTTTCCACTTTAATGGAACATATTGATTTTCAAATAGAAGGCATGTAGACATTCAGGCACATTTAAACAGCATTACATTTAAATTCAAAGCTTATGCTTTATTTCAAGGTGATTACCCATCACAGTAATTAAAATGCTCTCAAAACCTCCACATTTTTGTTACTTTTGAAATGTTGGAATACTTGAAGCACTCTGACAATTTCTATTTTTCCCCTGTAAATCTTGTACTTGACCCTTTTTTTCCAGGGGGTAGCGGGGCTGGGGGGAAGCAGTGCATAAAACTGGAATTTGGGGAGTTGCCGTCTTTTTTTTTCTCTCCAGTCGCAATTAGAAAGCCGGATTCCGCGGATAATTAAAATCAAATGCTCCAAATAAGTGCTACAAACCCAGGGCTCGCTTGGAGAGGAGCAGCGCTCCGGCTGGCGCAGGGAAATCTTTTAAAAGACGGATTTTGCTGCGGGGCCCGAGAGGCGCAGCTCCGCACCGGGGTCTCCCGCACCCGGAGTTAACGGGGGAGATTTTGCGGACAAACCTCCCCCCAAACCCAAAGGCTCACCCCGAGGTGCCGCATCCTCCTCCAGCCGCTGCAAAACCGCCGGGGCAGCCCCGACTGTGCCCTCCCGGGGAGGTTCCCCGGCGCCCCGAGCCCGGTACCGAACCCGAGGCGCGGGCGAGGGGAAGCGGTAGGGAGCGGAGGGGCTCGTTTCGGTTCTTTCCAGCAATTTGCCGCTTTCCTCTGTTATTTGCCCGCTGGAAAGAGCACGGAGAAACGATGCGCTCAGGAGTGCGAGGCGGCCCGGGCGCACCGGGGCTCGGCAGCCCGGGGGCACCGGGCTCGGCGGCCGGAGCGCGGCTGCGGGGTACACGCGCAGCTCCGCCCCGCTTACAGCCGGGACGCACCGGTGCTTCTGCCACGCACCAAGCCTCCCGGAAAGGCTGCTTAAAAAGTAACCCGGCCGGTGCCTCCCGCTGTACCGGAGCCCCGGGAAGCGGCTGTTGCCGCCCCATTCCCGCTCCGCTCCGCACCTCCTCGGTCCGTGGGACATAGAACCCGCCGCCACCCCTGCAAAGAGAGAAATCCCCTCCGCGGGTATAAAACACACCCCCACGGCCGGAGGGTCCCCGGCGGTACCGCGATGCGGTACCGGTACCGCGATGCGATGCGGTGCGGTGCGGTGCGGCCCCCGAGCGACGGCACCTCCCGGCGGCCGCGGGTCCGGGCGGCGGAGCGGCGGGAGAACGCGCGGCGCAACCTCGTCCCGCCCCTTATGTAAATGAGAATCCCGCTCCACCAATGGGAAGCGGCGCCGGAGGAGGAGCCGCTTGCCCTCCCCTTAAAGTCACTTGTTGCCAGGGGCCGAGTTTCGCACTGGACGTGGAGCGCGGCGGGACGGGCCGGGCGCGGAGCGGGGCGCCGGCACCGCGGCAGGACTGCTTTGGGTTGTTTTCTTCTTTTCTTTTTTTTTTTTCATTCCTCGACTGATTTTCATTCGTTTGTATCTTTTCATTTTTGTAGATTTTTTTGTTTGTTTGTTTTTTCCTCGTTCTTCGGGCGCCCGCGGAGGGGTGCGCGGTCCCCCCGCCGCTCCGCCCGGGCACATCCTCGCCGTCGGGGCGGCTCAGCCCCGCGTCCCCTTTTCGCCCCCCAACCCGCGCACACCAATGCTCAACATGACCGAGGAACACGACAAAGCGCTGGAGGCTCCGTGCAGCCCCGCGGGCACCACCAGCTCCATGTCCCACGTGGACTCGGACTCCGACTCGCCGCTGTCCCCCGCCGGCTCCGAGGGTCTGGGCTGCGCCCCCGCGCCCGCCCCGCGCCCGCCCGGCTCCGCTCCGCTGGGCGCCAAGGTGGACGCGGCCGAGGTGGACGAGCGCTTCCCCGCCTGCATCCGCGATGCCGTCTCGCAGGTGCTGAAGGGCTACGACTGGAGCCTGGTGCCCATGCCCGTCCGCGGCAACGGATCGCTCAAGGCCAAGCCGCACGTCAAACGGCCCATGAACGCCTTCATGGTGTGGGCGCAGGCCGCCCGCAGGAAGCTGGCCGACCAGTACCCGCATCTGCACAACGCCGAGCTCAGCAAGACCCTGGGCAAGCTCTGGCGGTGAGTCCCGGGTCGCGCATCCCGCTCCGCTCCTAGCCGCGCATCCTCGCTCCGCGCCGCGCAACCCCGCGGGGCCGCGCACAGACCCCTCCGAGCCGCGCAGGGACCCCCGCGGGCTGCGCGGGGCTTTGCCTCGGGGTGCACAGCTGGATTCCCCCCCCACCGCTTTTGAAAAACTTCTTTTTTAAAAAAAATCTCTTTTATTTTTGTTGACTGCCTGGGCCCGCGGGCGATTCTTGAAGCGTTTCAGACTGAAGTGCAAAAATCTCCCCGGGCGTGTTGGTCCCAGTTCCAAAAATGCCCCCCGTGCAGGGCCTGGGCGCTCACAGCCACAGCTGGTGGGTCCTGCCCCACGTGTGGATTTTCCTCGCTCCATCACCCAGATGTGCAGCCGGGGCTCCTGCCTCTCCTGGCCAGGATTTCCCATGTCCCTGTCCCCAGGAGACTGAGACTTTTTAAAAATTCCTTCATTTACAATGATTTCTTCTAAAAGATTTTTCCTTGCTGTGCTTACTTGCTGCTTAACAAGCTGTAAAGCCGAGCAAGCTGATTTTTTTAGCAGTTATTTTAATCTTCTTTCTAATTTCCCTTCTTATCTGCCTGTTTGCATGCTCGGCGCTGCCCACCGATGCAAACTTTTTTTTGCTGGGCGGCATCCGAGTGCGCTCGGCTTCCCAAGGCTCTGCAACCAGCCACGTTTTACCGCATGGTATATTTGGTCGTGTCTGGCCATACCCAACTTGCATCTTTCCTGCCTGTTTGGGCTGGTGATGCTCCCACTGCGGTTTGAGACTCTCCAAGAGTTTGCAAAGAGAGGTCCAGGCTGGGGAGAGTTTAGAAAGAAATAATCCCATGGCTGTTGCCTTCGCGGTTTCTTTGTAAGCACCAAACAAAGCTGGAAATGGGCAGCGTTGTTTGTCGCGGTGACGGGGGTGGCATTTGTAGGACAAACATGGGAATAACATTTGGCAAAGGTGTTTAAAATGGGGCAGGGGAATTTTGTTTTGCCCGGTTATTGGTATCTATAGTGGCCAATTTTTCTCACGCCTCTACAGTTGGTATTTTAATACATTTTTGCAACATAGTTTAGCTCTTTTTTGCAACGGCAAATTCGTGTTATAATTAACTTTCTGTTTGTTCAAATCAGTGTATGGGAAGTGGGGATGTAGGAATTTGAAAATAGGCTGAAAACTTCTAAGGAAAAGACAATAATTTTGGATTTTTTTTTCCTTCCTCCTTATTTAAAAAAAAAATAAAAATCATCCCAAACCAGTTTGTTAAGCGAAAATGAGAAACGTCCCTTTGTGGAAGAAGCTGAGCGGCTCAGGGTCCAGCACAAAAAGGATCACCCGGATTACAAATACCAGCCACGGAGGAGGAAAAGCGTAAAAGCCGGGCAGAGCGACTCGGACTCGGGAGCCGAGCTCGGCCACCACGCAGGCACGCAGATCTACAAGGCCGACAGCGGGCTGGGAGCCATGGCCGATTCCCACCACCACGGCGACCACACAGGTAAAGGACCCTCACGGGCAAAAAATAAATCTATGGGTCCCGGGTGTGTTGGTTTGGGATGTGAACCCGCTGGTGGGCACAGGGCTCGTCTGCCCCCAGAATTAATACTGATGGGATTGGAACCGTGCAAAAGCAGGAGTTATTTTCCCTGGTTTTGCACCAGGCTGTGAACGTGGCCACGGTTTTCTCTAGTAAATGCTTGTGGAGCTGACTGTACAATAAGAAATCCCCAAAGTGCAGGGACCTTGGTTTCCCAGCTGGTCTGATAGTGGGGAGGGTTAATTGTAAGCTAACAAGGGTTAATAAAGTGTTGGCCGCATGAAGGGTGCCTGGGGGAGCGGGTCCCACAGCCGCAGCTTCCCCCCAAAACTCGCTGCTCCTCGGCGGTGCTGTGAATTGGCACGGGGCGCGTGTTGACAGATTCCAGGAGGATTGCGAACGTCCTGCAGCTTCAGACGCGTCTGCTCTCTCGCCCAGCCTGGCTGGGGATCCCGGGACGGCTCCTCTGCCTCCGGGACAGCCACGCTGGCTCCAGGCTGCCGGCGGGGAGAGGCTGAGCGGGTCCCTCCGAACCCACCTCCTGGTTCTACTTCCCAGGCCGGGGGGAGTTTGTGCAGCCGCGGGTGTCCCACCGTGTTCCAGAGGGATCCTGATGGGCACAACGCACTCTCCGGTTTCTCTTCCCCGCTCTGAACCATCACTCATGCCAGTGGGTTACCCCAGCTGAGGACGTGATCCCCAGGATGGTCGCAGCGGGACATGGGGCTGTAGATTTAAATCCCCCCCTAGCAATAAGAAGGGAGAGAAACATGCGCTTTTTCTTTATTTTTTTTTTTTACCCTCAATTTGCGTGCACTCTTGTTAAAGCTTGGCCGTCCCTTTGTCCCCAGGCCAGACCCACGGGCCACCCACCCCACCCACCACCCCCAAAACTGACCTGCACCACGGCAGCAAGCAGGAGCTGAAGCACGAGGGCCGCCGCCTCGTGGAGAGCGGCCGCCAGAACATCGACTTCAGCAACGTGGACATCTCGGAGCTGAGCAGCGAGGTCATCAACAACATGGAGACCTTCGACGTGCACGAGTTCGACCAGTACCTGCCGCTCAACGGCCACGCCGCCATGCCGGCCGACCACGGCCCCAGCGCCGGCTCCTACGGCGCGTCCTACTCCCACTCGGCCACGGGCACCGGTGGGGCCAGCCACGTGTGGACTCACAAAAGCCCGGCCTCGGCGTCGCCGTCGTCCGCCGATTCGGGCCAGCAGCGGCCGCACATCAAGACGGAGCAGCTGAGCCCCAGCCACTACAGCGACCAGTCCCACGGCTCCCCCGCGCACTCCGACTACGGCTCCTACAGCGCCCAGGCCTGCGCCACCACCGCCTCCACCGCCACGGCCGCCGCCTCCTTCTCCAGCTCCCAGTGCGACTACACGGACCTCCAGAGCTCCAACTACTACAACCCCTACCCCGGCTACCCCTCCAGCATCTACCAGTATCCCTATTTCCACTCCTCCCGCCGGCCCTATGCGACGCCCATCCTCAACGGCTTGTCCATCCCGCCGGCCCACAGCCCCACCGCTAACTGGGACCAGCCGGTCTATACGACCCTGACGAGGCCTTAAAGGGCGCGCGGAGCCCCCGAGGGCTTCCCCGACGTGTGCACTAATGAAGGAATTGAAGACGAAGAGCGGGGAGCGCTGCCATCGTTTCCGAAGTGCCTCCTGAGCCACTGGGAGCTCTTGCTCGTTGCGACTGGGTGTCCCCTTGCTTCAAAACTCTCCAAAAGGACAGAGCTCTATTTTTCTTGAATCGATACAATTTAAAAAAAGATAATAATTAAAAAAAAAAATTAAAAAAGAACGGGCGATTCCTTTTGAATAAATGAAGGACGAAACCATTCGACTCCTCTGTGAGGACTGAACTGAACTTACTCGCCATGGAAGTTCACAAGTGCAAAAAGTGGAGCAGGGGGGTGGGCAGAGGGGGGAAGGAGAAAAAAAAAAATTAAAAAGCTGTTTGAGACTTTAAGGGTCTATTGCAATGTGAGGAACGGACCAACCTTGAGGGCAAGAACTCACTGGGACCAACGTGGACGAAACCCCAAAATCCGGCTATTCCGTGTCACGATCTCGTGGGAACAAACGAGGCTGGTGGGACCAACCAATTAAATGTCTGAAGTGTTTGTTTTTTTAGTCGAGAGTTCTTCTAAGCAAGGTTTGGCTGTAATTAACATTTTGGTTTGGTTTTGGAAGCTTAAAGTGTCGGGTTTTTGGTTTTGGTTGTTTTTTGTTTTTTTTTTTTTTAATCTGTTAAATATGTATTTATGTTCTGTATTATTTTGTCTTTTAATTAATGAAGTAATTTTGTGCAAAAAAGTAGAATTTTAAAAGATTTTAAAGGTGGGGAGGGAGCATAATAATAGTGGAGATGATACAATAAAATGGTGTTATGAGTCTATAGATATTTGTTGGTTTTGGGTTTTTTGCGTTGTGAGCCGCTGCAGCAGTCGTGTTGGAGAGAGGGACGGAGCGGATCTGCCCATCGCAGCCCTGGTCACCAACGGGAAACTCAAACGGGAACGAAAAGTAACGGGGGGGAAAGTTACTGATTCAATTGGGAGGATAAAATGATCGGAAAAGGAGCAGGCAGATTTTCTGGCTACCTGCTTTGGGGCGTTCAGATTGGATTTAAGGCATTGCAGAGTCTTTGTACGCTTTCAGAACCAGGACTACTTCATAGGAAGATGTAATTTAATGAGAAATTATCAAGTTCTGCTTTAATTTTTGGCTTCTAGGGACCAGATATCATCCATCAAGCTGTGAAACTAAAATCTTCTCCACTAAAAAAATTTTAGGTACTTAGTTTTAGACTAATATTTCATTGATATATTTCTACTTCTTCCATTGTATGCTGAGCATATAATAACCATCTATTTTATGGTAACTTGTGCCTTTAAAAACTTTGTAAATCTAAAAACACATTTCAGAGGTTATCACCTTTTTACCTTTTCTACGTTTCCTACTCTTTTTCTAAAAATATTTTTTGCATATTTCCTTCTGGGGACGTGGGGGTGGGGGAAAAATACAGAAAAGTCATTTTTATGCAATCTATTTTTCTGTATAAAGTTTGAAAGACTTTGGCTGTTACTTATCTGTTCTCTTCACTAGCTTCTGACTAAGCAATGCTAACTTTTGTACAGATCAATTTGATAAAATTAAAAATTGCTTTTTATCAAGTACGTGTTATGTTTTCTTTCTGCTCGAGCCTGTTCCTGTGCTGAAAAGAAACGCAGAGAACAGCTTGGAAGGGACAGGCTATTCAGGATAAAATATTTGGACCAAGGTTTTCTGTTCTCCTAATGTCTTGTTTTCTGTTTTGATTTTTTTTTTTTCCTTGCTCCATTTCCCTGTATTTAAATAGTGTCTTAATATGAGATTTATATATATTTTTTTTAACTTTGAGAAGTATATTTCCATGCCCGTAATCCCAAGGATTTCGTAGGATTTCGCTGAGACTGCTCACATGAGGAAGGGTTTGCAAGGTCAGACTCCATGGGTTTAGACCAAGTTTATTTTCTTCTGCACGGCATGTAGGAATTTTACAGTAACAAATTCTGTTTTCTGCTTGGCGAGCTCTTGTAAATACCTCTTGATTATGACAGCAAGAAAATTATATGTTGCATGTAGAGGTTTGGTTGTTGTTTTGTTTTTTTTTTTTAAATATCATTAAAATAGTTACATTTGTGACTTTTTTAACTTTTTCTTTTTAAATTATTATTATTGTATAAAGTAAGCTGCAGCTTGATGTCGCCAGTTCAGAGAAACCAGTGCAAGATTTTCAGACTGGGCCCTAATTGGGAGGAAAGGTTTGGAATTGGGGCCATTCGGCCGCTCAGGGCTCGGTCGCGGTGCAGCGCTGTGGAAAATGTTTTAACGCGGGGAAAATAAAAGTGATGACAATTAATGAAGCTCGAGAACATTAACAAAGTCTGAACAACAGTGTCCCAAAGCAAATTTGCTGTTTGCGGCATCTGCCAAGAGGGTTTTTTTTTGCCAGAGTGTCGGTAACTGGACACCATTTTCTCTGCGCTCATTTGCAGAACTGTTGGCAAAATGACTTTATTGCGCTTTAAGCCAAAGCTGCAAAATAACTTTTAGAGACTTTCTTTCCTCCTTTCTTCTCCCTCTAGTTACAACACAAATTTCAAATCTTATTCTAACTCATGCTTGAAAAATAAATGTGTTTTGGCTTTGCTTGTTCTGCATGTTGGGGTAGAGCTTTGTCTCCAAAGTCACAAACTTTGGGGGGGGAAAAAGAAGAAAAAGGGTGAGATGGGAATATAAGTGCTTATATTTGCTTTCTTCATGATGTTTAATAGCAAAGCTTACAGTAACTTCACTGATATCTGGATTAATCTTTAAAACAGAGTTAAAATATGTGTGAGATGGTGTAGTAAACCACCCAAAACAGTGAAATTAAAACATCATTTTCCATCTCTCCTTTTTCTTCTTTTCCCTGTGTGTTGAACCATCCTCAGTGGCCCAGCACGGGGTGACATCCCTGTCTGGCATGGCAGGGAGCTTGGGGTGCTTGTGGGGGACGTGGGGTCCTGGGTGGCCGTGGGGTCCGTGGGTGGCCATGGGGCCCCCGGACCAGCCTGGCGGGGGTGCCCAGGAAATGCACATCCAAATTATGTGGATCTGAAATCCCTTTGCTTTTGGTCACACTTGGTATTGCCTTCTGTAAGCTTTGCAAAACCAGGTTAGCTTTTGCTAATATTTAGAGAAAACAAATGTACCATTCAGGAGGTGCAAGTGATGATGTGAGGCCTGGAGACCCCTCTGCAGCTCCTGCAAGCAGCTCCTGTTTGAGAAGCTAACGCTGAGTAGAATCGTGGAATCGTGACATTCAACCCTTTTTTTGGCATTCCACAGAGCAGGGGATACTCACTGCACATTTGCTATTGAGTAAAATTCAAGGATTTTACAACACGGATCATCAAGAAGGTGACAGGCAGGTAAAATTCACTGGCCTGAATAACCACAGTAACTTGGGCTTCAGGGTGGGCTGGAAATTTCTAAGAGGTCCAGAAGTTCATTCCCCACACCCAGATTTACACTTAAACCTGCAAGTCTCCCCTTTCATTTCCCGAGAAGAAAAACACTGATGAGGGGCACAGTTTATATTCAGAGAAGAGCATTTTGATTTGAAGTTAATGCTGTTTGCATAAATGCATTTTCACGCATTGTCCTTTTCTTCCATTTTACGTGTAGATACTGTCCACAGAAAGAGAAGTGGTTTTCCGCGAGCCGAGGGTGAATGGCAGCATTGTGCATCCCCAGCGCGGCTCTGGTGGCTCTTGTGCTGGCGTGAATCCGGAATGTCTCTGCAGAAATCAATGAGATCAGGTGAAACCAAGACCGGCTTTTGACCCCTGGCTGTCAACAGAAAAGGCTTCTCAAGATAATTGCAGGAATACACAAGCGATAAAAGTTCCTCTTTTTTTTTTTTTCAATTTTTGGTGCAGAGGATAATGAATGTTGCTATTTATCTGAATTGCTCAGAAGGTTCTGTTTGGTTAGAAAGAGGAAATTAATTTTATAGACCATATCCACATTCCTTCTGTGTGGTGGAAAAAGTCCCTTCCCATCCTCCTCATAATAATTTTTCCTGGAGTGGTATCAGCTTTCGTTACACATTTTTTTTACAGTTGGGCATTAGGTTTATGGCAAAGAAACTGTTAAAAGGCATTTGGATGGCAGCGATCGGCTCTAATGAACTTCTTCATGGGTGTCTCCCTGCTCGCAGTCCATGGGTTGACCTCGGGGTGTCTGACTTTTCCAGCTTGGCTCTGCTGGGAGATGTGGGACCACCAGAGCCCTTCCCAGGTGGGATCCGGGGGATCTGAACTGTCTTTGCCTTTGGCCATCCCCAGCATCTCCGGCCTCCATGGGCCTGTCCCGCTGCCTCCTCATCCCCAGCATCTCCGGCCTCCATGGGCCTGTCCCGCTGCCTCCTCATCCCCAACACCTCCGGCCTCCATGGGCCTGTCCCGCTGCCTCCTCCGTCCTCCCATGGCCAAGGCCGGGCACTTGCAGGCCCTGGCTACACATTGCCTGTGATGTGGAGGCAAAATAAGATTAAATATAAAAGAGAAATAACTAGAGACATGAGTGCTGTTTGGAGCACGTGGCGTTTTAAGGACTGGTAGGGCAGTTAAAGCTGTTTTCAGGTGAGCGGGCAGACGCTGCGGCCAGTGGCCCTGGTTGGGCGAAACTCCAATGTTGCCCTGTTTTCAGCTTTCGAGAGCATCAAGTTGGGTCCAATTAATTTTAAGTCTGAGGGCAAATTATTAAGCGTGAATTCAGCAGCAGAAGGGCTCTGAACTCCCTTTCTGGGGGGGTGGGACTGAAGGCAGGGAGGTTCACGTCAGTGAGGATCCCCAGCTCCCAGAGGGACCTCCCCATCCTGTGGAGGCTCCACAGGGTTTTTGGGGGATTCATTAAATGGCACCATGATTCAAAAAAGGAAAGGAGCTTCTCAGGACTGTGGGAGCCACGGAGATCTGGTCCAGCACCGATTCCATCTCCTCTGCCCAGCTCAGCCAGGGGGGTGTCATTTTAAATTCACTTTATATGTGTTATACGCAGGAATTCAGGGTGGCACCAAGTGGTGAGGGCTGAGGCTTGGGGAGGGGAAGCCATTTCCCAAATGAGTCAGCAGGAGCTAAAAATAGAGTCCCCCAGGGAGCCCAAACCACGGAAAATGGTGCTTATTACAAATTGCTTCGTTCTTCTGCCGTCCTGCAACCCCAGCCCGGGCTGGAGCCGCAGAGGTTGCAGGGCAATCCCTGCCGACGTGACGTGTCGTGCTACCGGGGCTGGTGGCTGATGGTGAACCCGTTTTTTGGGGGGAACAACAGCCCTTCGCTCAGCCCATGGTGGGGCTTGGACCGTGGGGTTTCTGTCGCAGAGCATTTGCAGAAAAGCACAGATTTCAGCAGCGCGGCCACAGCCGCGGCTGGTTTTGTGGCTTAGGTGGAAAACGAGTTTATTTTTTCACAGAACCTTGCTGCACCAGGAGGGAAATGGCAGGCAACATCTTTCCATAAAACCACGCGGTTTGCACTGAAAAATTACCGGTTTAGCTAAGCTCAAAAAACAAACCTACCCCGGGTCCTGCCGCAGCCGCCAGCACGGTGAGATGGAGTCACCGGTGGGGCGGCCGTTGCCACCAACCCTGGCGGTTCTTGCTCAGAAATGGTTTGGCACTTGGATAACCACGGTGGGTGCTGCCGAAAGCCGGGCTTTGCTCTCCCCGTGCTTGAAAGAGCCGCCAGCGTTGCTGCTGACCCCTATTAAGCCGCTCCCATATGGCTGCGGAGCTCAGCCATGCACAGTGTGTCACTGGCTTAACTGGAGTGTTGGTTTTGACCTGATTTAGTGAAGCCCGTGGAAAAAAAAAAAAAAAATCCAGTTGGACACACTGATTCAGGTTTAAAAGCCGGCTTCTTTCAGTTTATCTTAAACCAATTAGGAATGAAAAACAAGCCACTCCTAATCCAAAATAAGAGGGCGTCCCTCCCTGCCTCCGCCACCCGCTCCTGGGGCTGGGCTGGTTTCGGGGTAGCGATGCGGAGCTGCGGGTTGGGGTCGGGCTGTGGGGGTGACGGTCCCCGCAGCCCCGTCCCCCCGCGCCCCCCAGCCTGGCTGCTGCGCCGGCATCGCCTCCCGCTCCCCACATCTGTTTGTGGCTGTGTGCACAGGCAATATTGTGACTGTCAGAGACGTGATATTAAAACGTTTACCCAAAATACCTCTGCCTGCCTTTCTCCTCCCCGCGCTCGTCCCCCTCCTCCTCTTTTTCTCTTTTTTTGTGCGTGTATGTCTAAATTCCCAGCGTATCGATGGAGGTCTTCACCCAGGAAAGGGTTAAGCGTTTTGAAAGGTCTTGTTTGAGGTAGAGTGAATTTTAACCACCACACACATAACGAATGCGAAACAGCCTGAATTGCTGGTGAGGAGCCAAGAGCACAAGAGAGGAGCTGCTGAATTTTAATGATTCATTATTGCATGGAAGGCCTTTGTCTTCCTTTATCCGGTGCACAATAAAAGAATTAATTGGACAGAAAATGGCAGGGCAAAGAACTGACAAGTCATTAAGGGGCTCTGAATGGCTGATTAGGTGCACATTGGGGGTGGAATTTCAACTGCACTGTTTCAGCAAGGGCTCCGGAATAATAATGGCATGGCACAGTTTATATTTTGTATGCAGTACCAGAAAGGCCTTTATGTCGGCATTGTGGTGCTATTTATTATGCTGTCTATTTAGCCATTGTTGGCATTGTGTTTGCAATAAGAATGCACAAACAAAGTTGGGATTTTTTTTTCTCTAACTTCGCGACAGCAAAATAATTGGGAATCGGAATCTCGCCCTGCCGATAGTTTTATGAATTTTTGTGTGTGTGTCCAGAAACCCCTGTAAATATTTAGACTTGCGAGAAGTAGCCAGAAGGTTGCGCCCGTGGAAAAAAAAAAAAAGAAAAAAAAAAAAAAAAAGAGAAAAGAAAAAGAAAAGGAAAAGGAAAAGGACTCATAAACTTCTTGCACTTCCCCCTGCTCCCGAAGAGCCTCGTGCAGCTGGTGCGGCCCTGCGAGCGCTGCGGCTCCGGCCGCTTCCACAGCCCGACGCCGCCAGGATGCGGCGCAGGGAAAAGCAGCCAACTGGAATTATCGGTCGCTAGGAAGTTCATTGAACGCCTCGCGCACGGACCCTTTGAGGCGGCTTCGGCCAGAGTCGCCTTGTTGTTGTTGATGCGAAGCGGTTGCCTGCGAGTTATAAGAAACAAACCACACAGACAGAAGGGCGAGAAAGAATTAAAAAAAAAAAAAATAAAAAAATTCCCAGCGTGTTGGGTAGGTGTGATTTTCATCAGGAATGCTATTTTATTTATTTTTTTTTTTAAGAGGATAACAAATAGGAATAGCAGTTTACTGTCGGGTCTGTACGCAGCTGGTTGCAAGTTTCAGGAGATAAAAGGGAAACTTTAATGAAGATACAGCGTTTTTTTCTTGTTCCCTACAAGTGATTCATTACAGCCTGATGAAAACAGAAAGCTGCCACCTTTGCGTAGCCTGGAGATTTTCACACGATAAAGATTACGTTCTAAGTTTTGCTCAGAAGCCGGCAGAGGATAACTTCATTCTCACAACCTCCTTCCCGTTCTGCAAAGATGCACCTTGTCCAGCTGGCCCTGCAGCCTCAATCCTGCCGTGTCTGGGGGAGCTGGGATGCATTGGGATGCACTGGGATGCACTGGGATGCACTGGGATGCATGGGGATGCGCTGGGACGCACCGGTCCCAGCCGCTCATTTGCAGACAGATGTCCCCAAAGCAGCAGCCCAAACTGCTGTACCCCACACCTCCGCTCAGGGCCTGGCCCTTTCTCACGCTTCTCATTTATTTTTTTAATTTTTTTGTTCCCTGGGTACTATGAGCTCATAATGGGTTAACAATATATATATAAATTTGAAAACGTGAGAGGGGATTTGGGTGTCAGGGAGATGGATGAGCTGCAATCTGAAACTTTTTAGGTAAGAATAAGTGAAAAGGAAAATGGGGTTATTACAAAAAATGCCGTTCTCTGTAGAATACAACCCTTCTGTAATAATATTTTAAGAGGTAGTTAGCGGCACTCTTCATTCGGGAAAGTAAAGGCATGCATGTCAAACAAAAATAAAATAATTTAAAAGAAGAGGTGGGAAGGTAGCTGGTTCCACTGGAAATTGTAATGCTCCTCCTGAGACTTCTGGTTCTTAACACTGTGAAAGAAGGGAAAAAAAAAATACTGTTATCTGTGCTGCTCTATTTGTGCTGCAGATGGGAAGGAGGCAAATGGAAAAGCTGTTGTTGGCGATGAGGGGACACGGGCCAAGCGGGGCCACGTCACCGCCAGGCCCCCAGCCCCCAGCCCCTCCGAAGCCCTCGCTGCTCCGGGGCCGCCTGAACCCCAGCAGATCTGTCGGCTTTAAGAGCTTCTCCTGCTCACCAGATGGAGACGGGGACAAAACTGGACCCGAACGGACAGAACTGAGGCAGAATCCAGATATTCCAGATATTCTCAACATTCGAGAGGAATCAGATCTGCGGAGGAGGAGCTCGGGGCGACATCTGTCAGAACCAAGTCAGGTGAGAGGTTCAGAGCCAGATTCCGACCATCCCTTCAGAGCCGTGTGTCCGAGCCCTGGAACACTTGGCTGACACCCACGCCTGGTGATGGGATGCAGAGAAGTTAAAAACATATTTAGAGCGCTTAACAAAATTCCCAGATGGGAGCAAGTTTATTTTTTTAATGAAAATAACTTAACAAAACATCCGAGTAGTAGATGTTTTGTGCTCTATTTCTGGGAATGCAGGAAAGATCCTCTGAACCCCCCACCCCAGAAAAAGAGAAATATTAAAACAATCAGCCCCAAATGTCAGAGATATTCAGATCTGCTTGGAAAAAGTAAGGAAGATGGAAATATCTGCATGGGAGGAGAGCAAAGGTTCCTCTCAGGAGTGTCCTGCAAAGGCACGTGTGGGTTTGCCATGCAGGAGCAAACTAAAAAAAACCCCTCAAACCAGTGAAGCAAACAGGGTTTGTATAAAATAACCACCAGTGACTGCAGTGAGACCCTTGTGTTGTCTCAACACTATGCCTAGAAGTTGCATATTTTTCCCGAATTTGTCTCACCTTCCTTTGAAGCCAATCTTGTTGAGCACTCGCCCGTCACATCATGAGAGACACCATGGCAAGAACCACCCGTGTCCTTTCCCATCTCCTTCCCCCATTTAGTACTTCGCTGCCTGTACCCAAAGACCTTGATCTGGGCTGGAAAGCGCCTTCTAGAAGCAAGTAGCGTATTTCAGCTCCAAACCTGAAATATCCTCTTTGGGCAGAATTTTGCCCCCATCTTGGACTCCACATTGAGGCCCAATACACTCCTGGTGCTGATGCTGGTGACATTTGTCTCATCTCAATGTGAAAAATAGACTTCAAACGTTTTAAAAGGCAGGGTTTCCTGGTTTCTGAAAAATAAATCCCTTGCTTTTTGGACCATGCCTTCCAAGCAATAAATTTCTACATCTTTGGGCAAATACACTCCAAAGAAAGCAGACAAAGCAGAAAAGGCTGTGGCATTGCCTGAAATGACACTTATATGTCAGGACTGCCGTACAGAAGCCTGTGGGAAGGACAGACAGACCCGGTGGAGGTTTTTTTTGGGAAAGAAACTGGGACAGGCAGATCCAACGCGGGCGATGTCTCGTCATTGTGCCTGGGCTCGGGGCACCCCGGCTCACCTGGGAATTGTCATTTCGGGAGGCTGAGACCTGGGGTGCAGGATCCCCCATCCCCTTCCATGACCCACCTCCCCCAGGGCTGCAGGATTTCCTGAGCTTCCCCCCAGTCCTAACCCCAGGATACAGATTCCGAGCGCTAAATGGCTCACGCAGCATCTTCGACGTTTTCCCTTTTGCCTGATTACAGGGATTTATTTTTATTACCACTACGGGCTTGTTTCAAAACTCAGTCGGCTCAGCAGAAGGCTTTCACGGGCTCTTGGATCAGAGCTAGGCACTTAGTGTAGTTTTTTCCTATAACCAATTATGCATTATTTGCTGGTTCTCATTTAATTGTTAAACAGAAGCTGCAGATATTAAGCTTCCAGATGCCTTAAAATCAAGGACAAGACTCAGGAGGTCCCTGGATTTCACTCCCCCTCCTGACAAAACGGTGAGTTCACAAACTGTGAAAAACAAATCCGTGTCGTTACGTTACAGGTCCAATCCGCTCGGTTTGGAGCCAAACAGTCGGAACAGTCAGGCATGTTGAGATGGACTTTGGCCAAGGTTTCTTCAGTCTGGCCACAACCAGGAGCTTAATGCAGCTCTGCATCCGACATCTGCTCTACCTGCTCGGGAACGGTGCTCGCCGCAGCTCTAATCGCTTCCAACGTCGCCGCTAAACACAGGGATTAGGGAGGATTTGAGGCATCTGCTCCCTTGTGATCTCAGCTTCAGCTCTCTCGGGGTGCTTTATAAAGGTGAGAAACACTGGTGCTTTCACCCTGGTTAAAACGCTTGAATATCCTTGGAGAATGTAGAAAACGAAGGTATTGCTTGTCTTATTATTCTTAGGGCAGTTTTCTAGCTTGAGATGTGTCCTATGTGGCATCTTGGAGGAGAGCAGGCAGGTAAGGATGTGGTTTAGGAAGCAGAAACATTTCAATTCCTTTAACACTATTGAGTTTCGCCATGGACTTCATTGAAGACTGCATGACCTTTGTAAGTGGGTTTTGCCTCTACCTTAAACACTCAAAAAGCTGCTCTTAGTGTGCATCATCCTATACTTATATCAAGCCATGGCCTGACGCGAGCCCAGAAATGTTCTTTTCCCCCCAAACCTAAAGCAGTGCACATAGGGGTGATTTCCCCATAGATTCCTCTATTGCAATGTCTTCGTCTTGGGTTATCTGGTGCTGTTCAGAGTCAGGTGAACTCTGCTCTGAGCCAGTTTGCTGGGGTAGGAGCGGTGGGCCGTGAACTGCTGCTCGCAGCCCGATGCTGACGGAATGCAACATGTTTTTCCACACTGAAAATAAGCAATTTCAGACCGAAGTGCTGACTTGCTCTTTGAATTGAACGCTCGACTCTTCTCTGTAGGAAGAAGTGTTCGTATGCAGGGATTTCAGAAGTAACCGAGTCCCGGAGTAAAATCTTCCCCCTCAGGACACCTGTCCCTCCCTTAGAAATGTGATTCAGTGCCATTTCTGTAGGTGTAAAGTTCTATAGCGGCAGTTAATATATGCATACTTCTGGGTTCCCTCATTACCATTTCAGTTGGCTCGTTTACATAATAACACAGAACAGAAGACCATTTGCATAAAATTAAAAAAAAAAATAAAATAACTGAATGTTGCTTTTATTTTGAAAGGCGCAGAGAATGAGCCTGTGAAGTTATTTATATCCCCAAAAGTACCAAGGAGGCTAATCGGCAGAGAACCGTGCTTTCTGCACAAAATGGGACTTGACCACTTCAATTTATTCATGAAATATTAGCTCACTTAGTGCAAGAGTGTTTTAAGCAGCTGGGCTGGAGCTGACGGGAAATCCCCTCCCAGCTGCAGCGGGATCAGCGCAACTCGGAGCCAGACAACGGTAAATTCCCCAGCTCCGGTCCACGCAGCACCTGAAGGCGCTGGGGAACGAGGGGTCTGCTCCTTGGTGACGGTCGGCGTCACGCAAATATGCCATTCTCTTCCAGCACTTCTGCCTAATGGCCATTTACCTAATCTGGGGGTTTTACACCCACCCGCTTCATGCCATGGTGCTCAGGCACCTTTATCTACAACCTCCTGGGCTTTCTGGGTTCCCTGTTGTGTCCTGATTTCTTCTGCTCCTCCTAATTTCCGTCACCAAATATTCCCACGCGAGCAGCCCTTGGCCGTCCCATCTGATGGGCCAGCGTTGGTATTGGTATAACAACAGCAATTTGGTTTTGCAGCGCTCACCCTCGGGTTTCAGGGCCGGGAAAGCCGTGTGTCAGTGCCCAGCACGGACAGGCGTGCTGCGGTGGGTTACGTGGGGAAATGAGAGTCTGAGCAGCAAAACATGTACTAATTTGGTATTCAAGGCATGTGCAAAATGGCCATATTTGCATGAGAAAGGTTTGTTGGGAGAAATCGTAGGCCAAATCCTGTTTTCTTTTATAAGCCTCTGAACATGCAGCATCTTTTCTGACACCAGGAATGTTACTTCAGGTTTTCACAGAGGTCATGAGAGCTGAACCTGGCCCAGGAGTACCCAGCGCTCTTTATTACAGCAATTCCTGGTGAAACCATCACTGAAATTAAACTATAACCTCCTGGAACAAGCTGGCCTCTCCATTTTTAACAATGGTGCAAATCCTTCTGTAGACTATTGGGGTGTGCAATACCGAACTTGGCAAGTTCATGCGGCGCAGATGGCCTCAAGGTTGGAAACACGACCCCGCGCTGCCTCCTCTATCTGTTCTTGGGAGACCAGCTCTGGATTGTGGGAGCACTGGGGCAGAGGGACAATGGGACCATGTCTGTGCCGGGACGTCCCCGTCCCACAGCACGATGATCTGAAACAAAGTCCCCGCGCAAGCGCGTGAGCAGCCGCCCTGCGCCCCCCCGGCACACAGAAAATGAATGTGCATTGTTGGCCGTGGGTGTGGTGGGTTTCAGCACACTGAGCCTGCCAGACTTGGACTTCTGCCCCAGATATTCACATGGCCTTAATAATTTTCGCTCCCCTTTCCTCATACTCGTCCATGGCCTCCCCGGGCTGTGGTGGCTCCTCACCGCAGGGATGCCCGTGGCGGGGCTCCGCGTGCCCACCCTGGCCAGGTGTTTGTGGAGCTCAACGCTTGTTCACAAGGAGCCACGTCCCACTGTTCCGTGGAAAATCCCCCAGCAGAGCTGTGGTGGGAAGGGAGGTCCTGCAGAGCCCCATTGCCGGTTCTTCACCTCAAGCAAGATTTGGGACGGCAAGATCTCCTCTGTTGAACCCCCCCACCCCACAAACCATGTGTGGCCAGCAGAAACCTCAGCTTGGAGATCTTTCACCTTTGTGCTTGGCCCAGAGCCCCGGTGGCGGATCGCACTGATGGGTGACACCTCGAAATCCTGCTCCCAGAAGCCTGGGAGAGCACGCACAGAAAAGAAGACAATATTAATACACAGCTTTGGGCTGGGATTGATCCTGCCACCCTCCAGCAGCCTGAACAAGACGTCTGTGGTCCGTCTGCTCCCTCTCCCAGGTATCTGCTCCTCCACGGGGCAGCCGGAGGCTGTGGAGTGAGCTGGGACACTCGATAAAATGGAAGGTGATGCTCCTAGGAGTCCTATAAACATTGCTCTTGCAGAGATAATGGGCCTCTGGCTATTTCTGGTGTTTTCTTGTGTCCTATACTTAATATGCAGAAGGAAAACGCTTTGACTTCACCAATTGCACTGGGATCCCTGCAAGAGTCTCTTGGCAGCACCCAGTGAGGGTGTCCCCTGCTGGGTGGGTATCCCCCGGTTCCTCCACCCCAGACGCAAGCTGAGCCGGGGAATCCACAGCAGGATTTCGTAGCTCACTGTTTTATAAACGTCTGGAAAACGCAGACTGAAGTTGTGTTAGGACCTTTCCAATGCACTAACGTTTTGGAACACATGGATCATGCATATGGGAATAGTCCTGGCCCAGAAAGCACGGGTAAGACCCAAATAGCTCGAAGAGACATCTCTCTGAACGCTGCTTGGAAGCTGGATTCAATAAAGGGCGATCCCTTGGAGCCGAGGAAACAGGACAAGCAGCCTGCTGAGACCCCGGCCCCGCCGCCGAGGATTTCGAGGCCGTTGGCGAGTGCTGTTCCATGATACAGGACAGATGCTCTGCCTGCTAATAACGAGAAAAATAGCTATGAACACTGCTAATTGCCAAAACATAAACTCGCTTCCGTGGTTTGCAACTCCCTGTTCAGCAGAGGCTGCGGACGACACCAACTCTCCTTTGCTTGACACGCGCAGCGTGGCCACGAAAAGCAAACCGGTGTGTCCGTAAGGCACCTGGCTCAGCCGCCCAGAGCCACGGTGCGGGGAAACACCTTCCCAGGAGCCTGTGTTTTATTGCAAAGAGCTGAAGGCTTGGCCAAACATCCCGTGTGCTCCCCAGGCTTTGCACCCCAGCCCCGCAGAGGCGTAACTGGACGCTGAGCATCGCCCTGCGAGCACCCGGCTCTGGGAACCCACTGCTGATTTGCAAGGGAAATCACGGGTAAATAATCCTCATTACCCGGGAAGGCTGTCCCCTTCCAGATCAAGTTCTCTTGTTATTCTGATCAGCCGATAAGCCTCATTTGCATATTTTTTTCTTTCTTCCACACTCTGGCTTCGCTATCACAGTTAAAACGGGGTTTTATTACTCTTATTAGTATTTTTGCTCTGTGCGACCATCCCGACTGAAGCGTTTGAGAATGCCTTCGTGCCTGCTGGGGGCTGGGGGTGGCTGTGGGTGGGCTGGGGGCTCTCAGTGTGGGGGGGCTGCGCTTTTGCTCCCCCTCAGTGTTTCCTGCAGCCCCTCACTCCCAGCTTTGCTGGCTGAGCCGTGCAGGACCACAACCAGGATAACAAACAGGATAACACTTGTTTTTGAGGGCCCCCCCTTGGAGTTATTCCTAACTGCTTGGCCACTCCAGAGTAAACTGGCTGGGTTTTTTTTTCTGTGACTGTCTGCTTTTTCTTGTCTGTGGGGAGGGATGCTGGAGCACAGTGGTCTCTGCTGGCGGTGGAGCCGCCCACTGCCTGCTGGGCTCTGCCTGGACCCAGGGATCTTCCCCTGAAATCAGCCTCCCCTGCAGCTTTCATTCATTTTTAAAAGGGGGTCAAAGCTGGATCATCTCAGCCCCTACAGAGGAGATAAGGAAGAAAAACGCCAGCTGATGTTGCTGGCTCTGAAGCTGAGTCCTGCCTTGAATGAGAAGGCACCAATGCCTCATCCTCATCCCTATCCCTATCCCTATCCCATCTCCATCCCAGTTGTTTGCCCCCAGCCTGGGGGCTGGGGGCACGCAGACGAGATGCAAAAGAGAGGGGCGTGGATTTGCATCATTTGCTCCATGTAGAGGCTGCTTGGGACTGTACCAGGACGGGAGGGAATTGTTTTACAGCTCTCTTGGTAGATAACATCTCTGCTGCTGGGCCCGCAAGGGATTTCTGGATGGAAGGTTTGAAGGACAAGGACCTTAAAGCTTGGCCCACTTTCAAAAATCCTATTTGTGCAAAGGCATCTGCACCTATTGCAATTAGCTGGCTAAATTTTATCCATTTCTTGCCTCTGTGAAACTGCCTGAATTTTAGCTGCTTTAGCTCCCAGGAGCTGTCTGGTCCCAGAGCGGTGCTGGGATAGCGGCTCACCCAAAACCCGCTCTTTTGTGGCTAATTCGGTCATTTCCAGAGGTGGCTGCATTTTTTCCTGAGTGTGATGATGTTACTTTACATAACAGGGAAGAACTTTTCTGCCTGTAGCAAATAAAACTCTTTGGCCCATGCTGAAGGTCCCAACATGTCATCAGAAAGGTCCTTTTTGCCTTTAAGTCTTAGAGATGCTGCTGGGGGTTGCACCTTAGGGGGTCCCTGGGCTTCTGCTGGGATGGGGGGCTTGGACAGCACCGTGTCAGCCAAACAAACAGGGCCAGGGCGGCTGAGGTCCCGTTACTCGTGTCTCTCTGGCTCCTCCTGAAGGAGACAGCCCCGTGTAGCTGCGAACGCAGAGCGAACACCGCACAGATCGCTCCTCGCCCGCAGAAGGAGCGGTAGCTTCGGGTGGGATGAAAAGCAGGGTGTGGAAGCCGAGGGGTATACAGAACCAATCCTGCTTTTTCGATGGCATCATCCCTCCGCACCACAGCCCCATCAGTGCAGCAGGACCCACGTCCCCGTTCAGCCGAAGCCGGGGCTCGGAGGGACACGGGCCGGCAGGGACCGTGCCCGGCGGGGGAAGGAGCAGCCGTGGGCCAAGCTGTAGATACCGACTGCTTTTACAGTGCTTCTCCAGCAAGACCAGAAACCCTCCGAAAACCAGAATACTTCGAGAGTGGGAGGGCAAGGTGTGCTCCCGCCTGCGGGACACAGCCTTTTTTATTTCATCTCCTTACCCCCAGGAGCTTGGATTTTGTACCCTGGGCTTGGATTTTGTATTCTGCTACCACTCTCTGACTCCCAAATCCCGACAGTGGTAATAAATATTCCCCCTGCTTTGCCGTGAGGAGGTTTCTCGCTCAGCCCCAGCCCGCGCTGGGGCACGGAGCCGGTTTGAAAGGGCGATCCCGCTGTGCCGGGTTGCTCCAGGGCCACCGAGCCCTGGATGTCCTCGCTGTCCCTGCTCCTTGCCAGACCTCTTACAGAAAACCCGGCTGGCACAGAGCTGGGAGGTGGTTATTCGTTCTCTAGCCAAGGCACAGCCTTTTAAATCTTTTTCCTGGGACATATATTTCATGTTGCTTTGTGCTATTTGTCTGTGGGATAAGCTGCTGCAGTGGGAAGGCAAGACCATGGCTGTGAGGGGACAGGCAGCTACGAGACAAAGGGGATGGATGCTCAGGAGCGGAGCAGCTCCCAGTGGGTTGAAATCCCCAAACTTGCACTCAGCTTGGGCTAAAGGCTGGAATTTCAGCCTGGCAAACGCCTGGCACTGGGACCGTGGCACCCACCCGTGTGGCTGCTGGGACAAAATTGCTCTACAGTGATGTGCCCACCAAGGACCTTAAAGAATGACAGATTTCCTCCATTTCCTGGGGACAGACATGTCAGATATTTGTTTTACTGTTTGTATAGGTCACCTGGAGTGAATCACATCCTTGGGCTCGAAAATAACTGGGGAGGTTTCTCCCTGGGGACTCGGTCACCCAGGGAAGAAACAGGAAAACAAGCTAAATATTAAGCATATGCTTTAACACGAAACCCAAAGACAGCACTCACGGTAACACATTTCCCCCATATACCCACCTAGTGTGGAATGAACGAAGAAGTTATTTCCAGACATCCTCAGCAAACACAAGCCTACTCATAGTTAAATTTCCCCCCCTGAACTCCTCAATTCTTCCGCAATCTAAGGAGGTGGTCTTTATGGTTACTCGGTCTGGGTTAAAAGTCTGTGTTTCCTTACCTGAAGTGGACTTAAATAGTGAATTATTATTAGATATGTTGTTGACTATTTCAGGGCACCAAACACCCGGACACCACAGGTCCCATCCCTCGAGCATCCCTCCCTCCAAGCGCCCCGGAGCCCATTGCCCATGAAGGGCCAGCACAAGCAGGCCTGAAGATCTCAGATCTTCGCTCAGCCCAGCCCTGCAACTTGTCCCAAGACCAAATCGAAGTACAAATCCCAGTTTTCTGTTTTGTTTGTGCCAACTGCCAAAACCATTGGTTTGCTGCAGCCTTTCCCCAGATGAGCATCAGCTTCACGTCCCCATTTCTCACTGAGAGCATGTGGGGCCATGAGGGCTTTCCTGAATTCTTCCTTTCTGGAAGCCTTTTTTCTCTTAGGTGACATTAACCGAGAGCTCTGTCACTCCACCCCACTTTAATGATTTCCTCCAGAACATTTGGCATTCAATAAACTGGTGTGTTCCCCATTTGAGGTGAATCTCCTGCAAAGAGAGGAAGAAAAAAAAAAAAAATCACCAAAACCACCCAACCCAACAACCCTGTCCCGAGCAGACTGCGCGCTTGTCGCCAGCGCCTGCCACCCTAATTATGCCGTAGAAGAATGTTCAGATGGCAGCAGGCCCTGAACATTTCAGGCAGGATATTGCCTGCTCCTGGATGCAGCCGCTTTCGCCGCTGCAATAACAGCCGCTATAATAAGCCGTTTTGGGGAAGGCGTGAGCGCGGTGTAGACGTTTTGGCCCAGCTGCTGCCCTTGCCTGGAGGTGGCTGAGGATGCGGGGGGGTCTCTGGCCCCGTCTCCTTGTGGGCACCGACCCCTGTGCTCAGGGTGTGGACTCAGCACAGGGAACCCCCGCGATGGGTCTGGGTTGGTGGGAAAAAGCAGGGGATGCTCTGGGGGTGCTAAGGGGGTGTATCGCCCTCCCGCCTTCCCGCACGGGGTAAATCCAGGCTGGGCAGCCAGGACGGCTCCAGGCGGCTGCTGGGGCTGTGAACCGTCCCCTCGGCCTCCAGCTCCTGTGCCAGAGCCCGGGCAGGCGCCTTGTCCTGCGGCCGGGCAGCCAGCCCAGCCTCCTCCTCCTGCAGCCTCCTTGGTCCCGCTGCCGCAGCTGGGCCTCTGCCCGCTCTGCCTGCCGGGCCAGGCGCCGGGAGCTGAGCGCGGCCGCCCTGCAACGCTCCTGCCTTCGCAAAGCTGCTCCTCTCCTGCGAGTCACCTTGTTCCCGTGGCTCAGGATGAGACAAACTGCCTAGGAGGGCCTTTTGCTCGGACACTGGGTCCAGCTGCTTGGGTAGGTTCAGCCTATGCAGGGGAAAACTCATTGGTTTTGCAGAGCTAAAGGCTGAGGTGGCATTGGGGCATCTCGTTGGCCTTGGGCACCGTCAGGCTGTCCCTGTACTGGGCCAAGAGCAAGTACTTGGCTGGGAACTCGCTGCCAGAACAGCAGCCCTTTCCCGGGATCCATCTGGAAGTCCTGAGCCTATCATTTTCCATGGGATCTCTGCTTCTTCTTAGCCCAAATCGGTCCCTGTTCCCAGTCTGAGTTTTGCCAGGTTTCCATTTCTGGGCTTCGTCCCACGCTGGACCCTGCTGGGGTTCGCCAGTGACCAGCCCACCTTTACGGTACGGGTGCACATTTCTGCCCCGGGTGCCTTCGGTGGTTTTTCCAGGGAGAGCTGTCGGCTCTTGGCCGGCCAGGCCAAAACGGGTTGGTCCCTCTCCAGCCTTTAGGGAACAAGGCACCGATTCAGGAGGAAATTTAGTGTATGCTCCCGTCCCATCACACCTAAACCCCTCCAGAAGGTGTCCAAAGAGCAGGAAGATGTTTTTGGGATGTGTGCTGGGATGGCAATGTCATCCCACGCTCTCCTGTCCTGGGTGTTTCTCCTTGATCTACCACACACCCCACAGACAGACGAGGTCCATCACCCCGTGTATGACAAGGTGGCTTTGTGCCAGCCTTGGGGACAGCACTAGCGGAGCTCTTTCCACGTGCTTGGTTCACCCCCAAATAAGATGAGCAGAAAGTGTTCTGAAGTGGGGGGGCAGTGCAGAACCATGGAAAAGCTCCCATGGACCCCCCCCGAGCATTGGATCGGGCTCTGCTTTCGGGAACCATAAATAGAAGCCGAGTCACTCAAATATCCAGGACCTGTAAGAGCCATTCATAGCTGCAAATTAACAGCTACCGTCAGGCCCATCTGTGCACGCCCCAACCCCGGGTCGGATTCCTGCTCCCTCTGTTTAACCTGATGACCATAATTACACACTCGTTTATACACCCAGCGGCACCTGAATGCTTTACAAGACAAACACCTAATCCCGCGTGGAAATTATAGCCACATAATATCTCTTTTCATTATTTGCTGAGGTGTTGAGTCTGATTACAGCACACACTGTTTGCTTTGTACCAGGGTAAAGCCCCTGTAATTTCTCTGCAAGTCAACATCATTCCAGCGAGGAGGCTGAAAATCTACAGGCTACTGTGCAAACGAGCTAGCAAATATTAATCCACAGTAAATGACCTGGGAGGTGGAGGCAGGGAAGGGGTGTGCAAGGTTATTTATACCCCCCCCCCCGAGATTAATAATGCCAAATTAAAAGGAAAAAAAAAAAAGAAGAAGAGGATGAGGGGGGTGTGAAACACTCCTGCTGGCCCTGCTCCCTGCGGTTGGGCACCTGGGGGAGCAGGGAGCTTTCCTGGGGGGCTGCTCAGATCAGAACATGGGTCCCCCTTGTCTCCCACGAGCTTTAGAGGGCTGGCAGAGCTGGCTCGAGCTTCTCACGTTGACCTGCCACAGGCTTCCCATAAACCCCAGACAAAGTCACTTAACAGCGCTGTGACTCGGTTTCCCCATCTTTAAACACAGAATAGTAATGTAGTGTCCTACGTGGACACGGTGTGGATGCTCAGTGCTGTGGCAATGGGCACCCTCAGATATATTTAAGGTAAGGACATGTGAAAAGTGTCTGTCAGATGCTGTTTTCCCAGATGGAGGGGGTGGCTGGCAGTGCCCAGCACCAGAGGGGACCCGTGCTGCCCCAGGCTGAGCACAGACGCTTTATTCTTTATCAAGGAAGCATCAATGGCTGCGAGCGAGACCCCTTTGCTGTGCCCCTGAAGCTCCCAATGGGACAACTGGGAAACCTCCTGGGTGTCCTGTGAACCCCCAAAATCCACTTTCCCATCTGCTGCACAACAAGGATTCCACCTCCCCCAGTGCCTTGCTTGGGAACCAGCCCACCCGCAGTCCTTGGGGTGTTTCCCACATGGGAGATCCCCTCATTTCCCACCTTTGCAGACGCCCAGAAATGGGGCTCTGGAGCCAGAGCCCCCACTACCCCCGTGGGTCCCTCCGAGCTCTGCCCCGAGCGGGGTGGCAGCGGCAGCACCTCGTCCTGGCTCTGCATCCCGGCCCAAACGCTGCGCCCTTGGTCTCTCCCCAGGAAAAACACCACCTCGGGCTGAGATGCAACAGGAGTGACGTTGTCTGGAAAGAAAGAAGGATTTGCTTTAACCAGCAGCGCGTGGGTTTGCAACCAAAGTATACAGGCGGGCTTCAGGCTAGACTGTACCCTGGAGCCCTGCCAGGCCATGGGCCGAATCCTGGGCTGCACCTCGGCCGTGCAAACTCCTGCACAGCGGTTTCAGGGCAGTTCAGTCCGGGTTTCCACCGAGGGAGCCGGGGGGAGCCGAGGTCACCCCGCTGCTCTCTGCCCCGTGCTCAAGCTGCCGTGGAGCCGGAGGGAACTCATGGCAAAACACGGCAGCATCCGCGCTCCTGGTGCTCAGCTCCGTCGGTGGCACGAGCGGGGGGTGATGTTATTGAAATCCATGTCAAACGGGTGTTAATGAAGGAAAACCAGGCCTGCGTATTGCATCCCCCTTAAATCTTTGTGAAAATGTGTTTGCGTGCTGGAGGGAGGAAGGTAATTATTGCTCCCAGTGGCAGATGGGGAATGGGGTATGGGGAGCACCGGGGGCCCCGGGGTCACCCCCAGTCGGCGCCAAGGTTAAGCCAGCGCTGCCGGGCTGGTCCCACAGCATCCCAAACACCAGGTCCCACTGCCCTGGCTCTCCCCAAAACCCTCCAGATTAATTAGATTTAATTTCAATTTAATTTAATTTAATTTCAATTCGATTTTAAAAAGCAAATGCAGCTTGAACCATGCGAGCTGGACAGGGTGCTCCGGGTCACCGGCTTCACCGTCACACCACGCTCTGACTCCCGCGGGCACACACGTGTGCGCACGCACATATCTGCACACACACATACGCACACGTGGCCACACGCGTGTTCCTGGTGCCCGTACGGAGGGACGGGGTCCGTGCCGGGCCGAAACGCGGCCTCCCGGAGCTGCAGAGGCAGCGAGCTGTTTCTGCAGCGCTCAAGTTTTTCTTTCAGACTCCGGGCTGCCTTGCCAAGTGTTATAAAAATATATCAGTGTGAGCCAAAACATTTAGCACTCCACTTATTACTTTAAGGTTATAGGTTAAACAAATTCCTTCTCAGA
This sequence comes from Pampusana beccarii, assembly GCA_013399365.1. NCBI lineage: Eukaryota > Metazoa > Chordata > Aves > Columbiformes > Columbidae > Pampusana > Pampusana beccarii. The sequence goes on along the minus strand of VWYH01002308.1, from coordinate 939,043 downwards.
ATTTACTGTGTTCATTTTAGCTTCACAACACAGCCCTGCTAGCGGTAGATATATTTCACACTGTAATACCTCCCTTATGTATTGGAGGGGGGGAAAGGAGAAGAGGAAAGTAACTTTCTAAATTTTTATGTGAACAAAAGCTACTATATAAACTAGCTGAAAACAAGTCCTTTGCAAGAGATAGTTTGTAAAACTTATTTTCCAGTAACCAATAAACCAAGAATGAAAGGTAAAGTTTGTTTTTACCTTACCTAATAATTTTATTTTTTTTCTGAGTCTTGCCCTTTTTGTACAATAAAGCCTAAAAAGAAAATAAAGAGCTGAGTTCACACCTTGGGCAAGCAGGTGCAATTGTCCCAGCGAAAGTGCACCTCTGTGAGCCAGGCTTAAACCCCTCTGAGGTGGTGCAAGAGTTGAGACCACGGGTATCTGCTGGACTTGTTTTACACGCAGCTCTAGGCTGGGAAGAAAAGATGTTTTGGAGAGTGAGGACTTCTGGTTTGCAGCCTTTGCTTTGCTACCGGGCTCTCTCTGGCCCAACACAATGCAAATTCTGCCTTTTCTTGTCTGCTCGATGATCCATGTAATCTAACCCCATCCTCACAGTCCACACGTGTGTCCCTGTCACCGGTGGCTCGTGTCACCCCCACTCTGCCCCATGCAAGTCTCCTCCCCACAACTCTCTATATAGAGTCTGTATAGCGGGGCTGATGCTTTTGTCCAACACTGGAGGGACTAATTTGTATCTGGAGAAAACCTTCGAAGATGGAAGGATGCAAAGCTGAGTCGAGGACAATGCCAAGCGTGGTGACTACGTGAGATGTCACGGTTACGCCATACGATGACATTTCTGTCTCATGCTGGCGGGGAGCTGGGGAGATAATGTGACTCTTTGGAAGGGATGGGGGGTATGTTTTGGTGTGTGTTGGTGATAAAACTGCTTTTTTTTGGATGCTGAGAAGTGAAGCAGGAGGTTGGATAAGCAGCTCAGGCTGGGGCAAAGTGTCACTGATGTCCCCATCCCAGGGTGAGGGTGCTGCCCTGCGAAGGGCACCTCTCCCCTTGCAAATCAATTCTCCTTCCAAAACCACCTTGCAGAGAAGAGCTTTGCCGTTGAGCAGCATTATTTTGGGTGTTTTTTGGACATCAGCAAAGCTGGTGACGGTGGCAGATGGTGAAACAGCTGTTTCTGTTGCAAAATCCTGAAGCCTGAAGTGCCCTGGAGCTGTTGGTACCATTTACACTAATACAGGTACCAAAGCAGTCTGCAAAGTATAACTTCTGTGCAAAATCTGAAGCTATAGAGAAAAAAGAATTGAGATTCTAGAGCTGCTCTGCTCTGGGCTGTCCTACAGCCCTGGGCAGGCGTGGGCAGGGGGCTCATCTTGCCCTTATATCCACTTGCAAATGATTTGCAAGATGAAGGGGCTCCAAGCTGCTGGCCTTGTTTCTGTGGAACAGATCTTAACAAAAGGGGAAAAAAAAAAAAA
>VWYH01002308.1:831942-937429 GCA_013399365.1 Pampusana beccarii | reverse complement strand
TATTGCATCCCCCTTAAATCTTTGTGAAAATGTGTTTGCGTGCTGGAGGGAGGAAGGTAATTATTGCTCCCAGTGGCAGATGGGGAATGGGGTATGGGGAGCACCGGGGGCCCCGGGGTCACCCCCAGTCGGCGCCAAGGTTAAGCCAGCACTGCCGGGCTGGTCCCACAGCATCCCAAACACCAGGTCCCACTGCCCTGGCTCTCCCCAAAACCCTCCAGATTAATTAGATTTAATTTCAATTTAATTTAATTTAATTTCAATTCGATTTTAAAAAGCAAATGCAGCTTGAACCATGCGAGCTGGACAGGGTGCTCCGGGTCACCGGCTTCACCGTCACACCACGCTCTGACTCCCGCGGGCACACACGTGTGCGCACGCACATATCTGCACACACACATACGCACACGTGGCCACACGCGTGTTCCTGGTGCCCGTACGGAGGGACGGGGTCCGTGCCGGGCCGAAACGCGGCCTCCCGGAGCTGCAGAGGCAGCGAGCTGTTTCTGCAGCGCTCAAGTTTTTCTTTCAGACTCCGGGCTGCCTTGCCAAGTGTTATAAAAATATATCAGTGTGAGCCAAAACATTTAGCACTCCACTTATTACTTTAAGGTTATAGGTTAAACAAATTCCTTCTCAGAATTTACTGTGTTCATTTTAGCTTCACAACACAGCCCTGCTAGCGGTAGATATATTTCACACTGTAATACCTCCCTTATGTATTGGAGGGGGGGAAAGGAGAAGAGGAAAGTAACTTTCTAAATTTTTATGTGAACAAAAGCTACTATATAAACTAGCTGAAAACAAGTCCTTTGCAAGAGATAGTTTGTAAAACTTATTTTCCAGTAACCAATAAACCAAGAATGAAAGGTAAAGTTTGTTTTTACCTTACCTAATAATTTTATTTTTTTTCTGAGTCTTGCCCTTTTTGTACAATAAAGCCTAAAAAGAAAATAAAGAGCTGAGTTCACACCTTGGGCAAGCAGGTGCAATTGTCCCAGCGAAAGTGCACCTCTGTGAGCCAGGCTTAAACCCCTCTGAGGTGGTGCAAGAGTTGAGACCACGGGTATCTGCTGGACTTGTTTTACACGCAGCTCTAGGCTGGGAAGAAAAGATGTTTTGGAGAGTGAGGACTTCTGGTTTGCAGCCTTTGCTTTGCTACCGGGCTCTCTCTGGCCCAACACAGTACAAATTCCGCCTTTTCTTGTCTGCTCGATGATCCATGTAATCTAACCCCATCCTCACAGTCCACACGTGTGTCCCTGTCACCGGTGGCTCGTGTCACCCCCACTCTGCCCCGTGCAAGTCTCCTCCCTACAACTCTCTATATGGAGTCTGTATAGCGGGGCTGATGCTTTTGTCCAACACTGGAGGGACTAATTTGTATCTGGAGAAAACCTTCGAAGATGGAAGGATGCAAAGCTGAGTCGAGGACAATGCCAAGCGTGGTGACTACGTGAGATGTCACGGTTACGCCATACGATGACATTTCTGTCTCATGCTGGCGGGGAGCTGGGGAGATAATGTGACTCTTTGGAAGGGATGGGGGGTATGTTTTGGTGTGTGTTGGTGATAAAACTGCTTTTTTTTGGATGCTGAGAAGTGAAGCAGGAGGTTGGATAAGCAGCTCAGGCTGGGGCAAAGTGTCACTGATGTCCCCATCCCAGGGTGAGGGTGCTGCCCTGCGAAGGGCACCTCTCCCCTTGCAAATCAATTCTCCTTCCAAAACCACCTTGCAGAGAAGAGCTTTGCCGTTGAGCAGCATTATTTTGGGTGTTTTTTGGACATCAGCAAAGCTGGTGACGGTGGCAGATGGTGAAACAGCTGTTTGTGTTGCAAAATCCTGAAGCGCCCTGGAGCTGTTGGTACCATCAGCACCAATATNGAAAAAAAAAAAAAACGAAAAAAGCATTAGGTCCGGTTCATGTTTGGGGTTTGGATTTCACCTAGGAGGGGAGAGGGAAATCAGACATCGAGGTGTCATGTATGCGAGCTAATAAAACCGGGCCAGCAGATTGAAGATGGAGGAGCTGAGGGACTGTTTAGAGGTATCCGTCACATAAATGAGGAGGTGGAGGAAGTCTGGGTGATAGTAACCCCATATTAAAAAATTCTGCCCTGTCAACAAGCGAAGAACTACATGGTGGAAATACGCCTGTGCTTGTTGAACTGTGAAACCAGATGTCTTAGAGCAATAACTATTGCGCAGGAGGCGGGGAGGGCTGGGAGGAACACGTTTGCCTACGATTAAGAAAAAAATACATGCTGCTACAGCCGTGGTTTCAATTAAAATGGCTCAAACCAAATATTGTTCCTATTAATGGGATGTCCAGCTGTGACACCACCATGTAGTATCCTTACACATTCAGCACAGGCAACATCTGCAACATAATCCCAGCATCCAGACAGAGGAGCCAGGGAGCTGAGAGGCAGCTCACGATTTTCCCGGTGGCTCAGCCGAGATGAAAAGGCCCTCGTAGGAAAAGGGAAAAATTACAGGCATGGGAGAGGCAGAAGGCGATGCGAACTGTGCTTAATTCATAATTTTGGGTAAATGAGGATTTTGGCATGTAAAATTGGGAACATGGCCTAAGCTCAAGCTTTGGACACAGCAGAAACAAGGCTTAGTTACTGCAATAGGAAGAAACCGCTGTGCTGGTTTTCCGAAGATCGAGACAGCTGCAAGAAGCAGCACTTCGATTCCTCACAGCATTTAACCTGTGTTTAAAAAATAATAAGAAGAAAAACAGCAAGCCAACCCCAAGCTCCAGCTCTGGGAACTAATAAAATTGAGGTTTGCAGAACAGGAGCAGTTGCCACCACTTTGAGTGTTTCTTTGCAGTGCGTAAACTCATCTGCGCTCTGGATATATATTATTCACCCCCCAAACAAGATTTTATGTTTCTGTGCATTTTTGAGTGACTGGAGCCCAAATGTGCTTTGGTGAAAGTGTCTTAAATAAGAATTACAAGCAAATGTTGGAATTATGTTAAACTGGATTCGCATGCTGACTTGGCAATCTGATTCTTTCTGAAATCCCCCTCATGAAGTCCTGTTCTTTAGAGATTACTACAAAGTGAAAGCAATGCCGTAGTGGCAAAGTAGGGGTTAAAATCACAAATCCAGTAGGACTTGGAAGACAGGTGGGAGAAAGCCCTTAGTTCCTGCTTGGGAAGGTAAAGGGATACCGAGGGAAGCAGATATTAAGGCAAGGCAGAGGAAAATCTGTGCCCTTGGACACTGGGATGAAACATATAAGAAAACATAATCTGTTGTGGGGGAAGAAGGGGAGGCAGTAAAGTGCTGATTTCCTTGTAGTGATCAAACATGAAGAAGTAATTTGGAAGAAAATTGTGTGTGTGTAAAATCACTGATTCTGTGGAGAAATAAATGAAGAGAAGAAAGATGGGGGGGTATATGGGAGGCTCGAGCCTTGTCCTCTTTGCGCTCTGGTTCTTGTCTCCAGGGAGGGGGAAGCAGCAGAGGTGATGGAGCAGCAGTAATGGGACAGGAGGATGCTTGAAAACTGCCCTTTGACTGACAGCTCCTCAGATTCGTAACCCAAACATGTGAAACTATTGCAAAAATGGGTAAAACACAGTAAATAACGGACTTCGTGTTTCACTGAGTCAGAAATGTGAGTTTCACAGTCCCAGCCTCCTGACGCTGCCACGTGGAAACTCCGCAAAGTTGTTGAGCTGGGACTGCGGACCTCGTCCTAGAGGTGTCTGAGAGTTTCTCAGCACACGTTCTAGAACCATCTCAGACATCCCTGCTCCCAACAAGGCCCTTCAAAGCTTTCCCAGGGCTGTCGCAGAGCTTCCCTGGAGCCTTTCCAGAGTCTCTTGGAAAGCACGAGTTGGCAAAATCCAGAGTCGCAGCTTGGCAATTTCCTAAAGTCACAAGTCGGCAATTTTGGAAGTCACAAAACAAAGGAAACAGCTGTAAGTGACATGCAGTGGGACTGTGTTCCCTTAGGAGGCTTACAGACATGTTAACTCATGTTAAATTAGGTGTAAAATTAATCTTCACGATTTCTCCGTTGCTGCATGTGTCATTAGCAGAGAGCAGAGTGCCCCTGGGCTGCCATGACATGTGTTTGTCTGCACACTGGATATTGTACAGGATCTAAACAGATGCTTCTTTATCAAAATAACGTGCACTGGGGATGGATTCGAGCCTTAAGCATAGAAAACTTGATGGTGCTGATAGCGCAGAGCGTGCAGATGTGAGCAGCGAGAGTCTGGCCTGTCTTACAGGACGACCAGCACGTCGGTGACGGGTTGGGGTTGCTGGGATGTCTGGTCTCAAAGCTGACATCTGGATCAGTTCCTCTGACGTGGGGAAGACGCAGCAATGGGGTCCAAATCCTCTTTTAAACCTAATTAGATCACTCTTGTTGTCTTAATAGCAGCGAAAGGCTTGTTCCAGCCGTTGTTCCCACTTTCAAATCCCTTTGAACTTGCTTGTATCCTCAGCTACAAGTTGTTCCTTGGGCCCCTGCTTTGTAATGGGGCCCCTCATCTCTATAGCAGTAAGGAAGGGACAGACAGGATTTATTTGAAATAATTCATTTCAAGAGGAGGTTATTTTACTGTGTGCATGGACATCGCCAGCACATCTCTAACTTTCTGGTTCCATCGCAGCTTCAGGCTTCACTAAAGCCCACGCTCCAGCTCCAGGTTTCCCTAAGCTTTCTGGCCATTAAGAAAACTATTCAAAATCTGCAGTGTGTGCTCTTTGCTTTCTTCAGCTTTGCTCATGGAGGTCTTGCATAATTCTTTTCAGGACCATGATGAGGACCACGACCCATTTCTTTAGGCAAACTTGGAGGGATTTTGGGAAACAAGAAAATCTCGTAGTCACAAGCCTTAGACACGAATGTCTCTGTGGGATTAGCTCTCCTGCTTGCTCTCTGCAATTAATATTCTTCCTACACTTCAGCGTAGTATTGTGGGTCAGCTGGTGGGGCTCCCAGAAGGATGTATGAGTTACTCGGCCAGCAAGGCTGTTTGCAGATGTCTTAATTTGTCCCTCATCTTTCCACAGCACAGACCTCCGTTGATTTTGTTTCCACCCGCGCTGGTACTCACGCTGCCCTCGGGCTCCCACCAAGGCACACCTATGTTCACCCAGAGCTTCTCTACGGAGCCACCCACTCACCAGCACCAAGCAAGGTTTTCCTTCTCCAGGTGGTTTCTCTGCTGCCATCCCAGCTGTGTGTTCACTCACTTGTCCCTCCACACAGGTAAAGCAGACCCAGCTCCAACCAAATTCTTCAACTCCAACCAAACTCATCCTGTTTAAGCCCCTCTTTCAGCGGCAAAGCACAAAAATCTCCAACTTTTTTCCACCTAACACCCGAGCTCTTGTCTCCCCCAGCATCCCCCAGCCTCCTGGAAACACCGCTGCTTTGTCTCACACCAACGCTGCTTTCCCCCGCACGATGGAAGGCTGTTTGTGCATACATGGCTTATGTGGCTTTTATTTTTTCGCCGGGACAAGGAGCAGTGTAATGTCTGTCTGCTTTTCCTGCTTGTCTAGTTCTTCAAAACCACATGTTCTTCCTTCCCCGGCAACTTCTTATTTATTAATCTGCAAAAACAAGGCTGCGGACTTTTTTTGCAGCAGCAGCGGCGAGTTGGCCAGAGTCCAAGGAGACCCTTAGTCACTTCATTTACGCAGGCTGCAATAAGAGGAGGGCGAACCCGTCAGGGAGCAATTCGAACATTCAGACGCCTGCACCAAACTCTCATTTCTACCTCATTAACTTTACAGTTTGACAACTTCACAAGCCAGGGACTTCTGTCGTGATTGCTGCTGCACAGCCGAGTGGCAGACACCTTCTTGCAGTGTGCAGGCTCGCTTCAGGTACGGTCGCAATGGATTTTCCTTCCCGTGTAGGGAGTAAGTCCCAGCTCTTGGCTGGTAGGGTGTCCCTGTGGGTCACAGCCCCGTTTGCGTGGTAACTGTCTGCAAGGTCTCGTCATAACCTCTGCTGCTCCAGGTGTGTGCCTGGCAATGGTCTGACACACCATGAACGAGCCCGTTCTTGCTTTTGCCTAGGCAGAGAAAAAAATTCAGACTTATGTCAAAGCTATTTAAAACGAATTAGCTAAGCCTGACTTTACCTGTTTTGTCTCTGGAGATGCAGCTTTAGCTGACAGGAGCATGGAATACGTCAATAGCGTGAGCTGGTTTGGTGATGCTGAATCAATACTGGGTCAGCAGGCAGAGTTTGGACCGTGTTTCACTAATTTAAGTTAATAAAAGGGGGTGGGGGATAAATGCAGGGTTCCCCTTCTGTAGGGCAAGCCTTTGGGCAGGGTGTGGAACATCATTGCCCACCCACACTCTGGGATTTTGTCTTCATTCTCCCTTTGGTCCTGATGCCGGACCTGTTGTTCAGCCAGGTGGTACCCACACATCTACATGGTCCTGCTGAACATGTTGATACTGCTTGGGTGTGATACATGTAAGAGTTTCCTACATCAGATCCTTGGGACTTATATTCCCCACTTCCACAGTGCGAGGCTGCAAGTCGGCAGTAGTGTCAGATGCCAAAAATCAGTGTTTCTTGAGATTTATGCCCTGTTCACATTAACAGAGCCTCTAGAAAAAAAAAATTGCACGGTTACATGTGGGTTTGTAAAAGCAAAAGAGTACACAGTGCTCTCTTTAGAATGTTGAGTGAATCTCAAATGAGTTAAAAGCTCTGAGTTTTTTGCCCTGCCATAATGAACATGACTCGAAGGCATCCAGGGAGAGCCGGTGGGTTGGAAATACAACTTCTATAGCCCTTCTTCTCTTTATAAGGATGTTTTAACCTTTCAGAATTTCCAAGAGGTTATTGCACAACCTGGAACAGCAGCGTGACCTGGAACGGCTGAGGAGAAACCCAGAAGCAACAGTTGGGAAAGGTTACGAATCCTCAAGCTTCAATGCTCTGCATAGGTCTAATAAACAGGGGTAAGGACAAAACTTCCCTTTCGGGCACGTTGGCCCGTGGCTGCTGGTTCGCGCTTTCCTCTCAAGCAGTTGGTCTGAGTCACTCCTGAAGATGAGGGAGACCCTACTCAATTAAATTCCTCACTCAAAGCCCAGCGAAGGGATTCCTACAGCTCCAGGATAAGCTGTTTTATTGAGTAGGCAGCTTATGTATCCATCACTGCCTGAGGTTTCAGATCCAGCCCTGGCTGGTGGAAATAGAAAGCTTTAGATGATAGCTGAGAGGCCTGCCAAGCTAACATGGCTTTGTCCTCAGTGAGATACACATCACCAAGGCAGCGATCCAATGATTCAATCGTTGCACATTGACCTAGTTTGAGATTTCAAACCCTTTCAGTAGCTCAGACTGATCTCACAGCTAAAAAAATATATACAGAACAGGAGTCTAACTGGAAAAATGCCTTGTCATCTGGTGTTCCCAACAATGGAGGCACAAAGATGCCTTTCCAGAAACCTTTCCAGGTTACTCTTCAACCCAAAGGCCACATGACAGAGAAATTACACTGGGAACACGAATGAGAAATTTGTTTGGCTCTAGAGAGGCTACTTGATGGGCCGAGAGCTGGTTCATCTGAGGGGACACGGGGAGGCCAAGGGAGGGACCAAAGAGGAAGGTGAGAAGGAGAATGTTGCTGGGTATTGCACAGTAAAGCCTTTGTTTGTTGTTACGTGTGAAGCACCATAGATGCAGAGATGATCTTTCTTCCTGGTAGCAAGAGGAAACGACAGAATAAAGTCCTTCCTTAACCTGAGAGCACTCAGATTAGATAAGACCTTGTCCATGTAGTGCAGAATCTTGTCTTGCACCCAACACCACTGGGAGGTTCAAGGCACCCTGAAGGTGTGGAATTAATTGCTGCCTTCCCTAAGACACGTTTGCCATGTGTAGGTGTCTTCTCCTCTCACAGCGCATAGTCCAGCAGACACTTTGCCCTGCAGGTCAAGCCCAAGAGATGATCCCCTAGACTTTCCTGAGGGCCAGCGCAGAGCAGAGGGTCAGCAGTGGGAGCCTTTAATCAGGAACAGTTAAAAGGGACAGAACAGTTCCACTCTGAAAGATTAAGAGGCAGAAGAAGATAAAACGTGTGGCACAACCCCCTCCAGTTATAAAGTGCTTCTATTTTCCCTTTCCTCTGATAGAAGATCAAAGAGGCGTTTGATGAAATTAAAACTTTGGGCCAGCTCTTTTGATGGCATAAATTGACTTCACTCCAACTTAGTGCAGGTGAGAATCTGACTTTATCTATTTAAATAAAACTGGTGCAGTACAATAGGTTATAAACTTGCGGAGCTTACCGTTGCAAGGTTATTATTACAGCAAATAGCTTAATAGATGCCAAAATGGTTAGACTTATGTATATGAATTAGAATAGAAAAGGTCATGGCTGTAACAAAATGTAGACTATCAAGCTAGATTAGTTCACCAGAAAACAAACAAAGGGATGATATGCTTAGAAAAATCTGGTGAATCCCTCCAACACTTTGAAACCAACCCCTTGTTCCAGCCACAGTTTGCTGCACGGTGTTGGTTGGGCAAAGGGTTGGGCACAAAATACCCACAAGGTGAATTGCATGGAAAGTCTTGATCTTCCCTGAGCATGAGTGGATCAAACTCCTGATGAAAGCTCGTTACTCCCTTGTTATTATTTACTTGAGGCTTAGCTGGGGGTTGAAACCAGGAATCCTGACTTTTAGTTCACCTCCTGCAGACTCCTGGTATTTCCACCCCAAAGGGTTGGTCTTGGCCGCAAAGCAGAAGTCGTGCAGCTGAGTTCATCTTCCAGGGGGGAAAACGGTGGGTGCAGCTCATCGCAGTTGTCTGGAGAGCAGAAAATACTGTTTTCTGATAAATTAATAATTACCCATGACGAGCAGCCTGCCTCTGCTACCAGCGGGTAGAAGCGATGCCTTTCTCATTCCAGGTGCCACCACCCTGCCATGGTCCTGCCCCTCTCCCACATCGAATCATCACACAGGCTGTATTCAGTCATGCAGCAAATTAAACCTGGAGAAAGATGTTTCCAGTTGTTCCAGATTAATTGGGTCGCCCAGGCTGAGTCCTGTGGGGCTCCGTTGCTGGCGGTGGCATGGTGGTGGCATTGCCTGTGTCCTGGGGACGCTGCCACTCCCCAGCCCTTCTGCTGAACCCCAAAATAACCCACCTCACCACCCCGACAGCCCTTGCAGCTCACTGGTGCGGGAGTGGCGAACATTTGGACACTTGTTCCAAAGCATAAAATAATGGATTATTATTTTTACTAGCAGCGGAAGGCGAAGAAGTTCCCTATAAACCATGGTCACATCAGCACATTTTGATCATCACCATCTATAATGCTTTTTGGTGCAACGAAGCACGCTCTGGAACAAGGATTACATTTAACAAAAGAACATTTCGTCTTCAAAAACAAAACCTTTAAAATCTTTGCCCTCTAACACGTATTTCAGCTGTGTTTCTCGGTCGGTGTCTGTCTTCAGTGCCCAAGGCAGGTGTCCTTAGTGGGACAGACTGCAGCCAGGGCCACTTTTTAATGGGAAGGGACATTCCTGCAGATGCAGATTGTGGAGAAAATCGGAAGGACGAGCACACAGCTCTCCTGGCAGACACGATACGGTGCTGGCTGAGCTGAGGTGACTCCTCGCGTGTGTCTGAGGGAGGCTTGGAGGACGTTGCCCCGCGGGTCTCGGTGCAGGGTTAAAGATTGGATCCTCCCTACTGCTCCCAGAGCTGCTCCCTGTGCCCTCGACCGGCTGCGGCTGCTGGAAGGAGCTCAGGGCTCATTTCTCCAAATAACTTCTCACTCAGCACCTACCTGCCCTCAGTACCACCGTTTTGCCCACTTCAGACGCTGGGTAATTTTAAGTGAATTCTCAATTCATGCACAGACAGCGCGTCTGTTCTGTTATTTATTTTGCGCGATCCACCAAGAGTTAAAGGAGAAGAAAACATTTGGCTTTTAGCGGTTTACAAAGCCTCATTACAGCTGAAATAAAGTAACCACTAAATCTTGTGTGGTTACAGAGGTCACTGCCGTTCTGGCACGGTGGCGCCAATTCCGAGGCAGGAATTTCATTTTCCTCCCAGGAAAAGTGCGCACAAAGTTGAAGGGATGACAAGGGGCTGTCTCGCCGGGCGGCACCGGGGAGCACAAGGGCTCTTTCATGGGGGGCAGCGGGGGGACACCCTGGGGTCCCCCGGGATGTAGTGATGCTCGTGTGCTGGTCCCCTCTGGAGCAGGGACAACGTGCTGTGTTCACGAGCTCCCAGATGCTCGACGCTGCTTCATCTGGGGAGTTCAGAGGGGCTTTGAAACTTCCCCAGCTGTGCTGTGAAATGAGTAGGTATTACCTGGCTGTGCGCAGGGCTGGAGGCGAGCCAGGAAAAGACTGAGCCTTGTAACGGCGTTTTTCAAAATGTCAAATGCTGGGGGCACGTTTGGATACACCAGGGTGGGATACACATCTCTAAGCCTTGTGGCAGGAGGAATCGAAGCTGGGGGGCTGTCAGCACCCCGATCAAGGTGTAAACACATCCGTGATGTAGAGGGAGATGCCGAAGCCTGGGGTTGGGTACCAGTGGACAACAAGTCCCCAAGAGCTGCTGTGTCCAAGTGATTCGTCGTCCGGACAGAAGCCAAAATTTGCGGGAAAATTTCTTCCCAGCGGGTGTGTATTGATAGCTCTAGACCGGATCTCCCGTAGCAATGAACTGGAATGTTGCATTTCCACAGCAGAGTGGGGACGGGAGAGGACAGAGCGGGGCAGCGAGCCGGGCGGTGCCAGCCGGACCAGTTTGTTGCCACCAGCACTTTGCTTTTCTGGCCACTGGTGATTCCTAACAAGGCTGAATTTCGGGAGAGCAGAGGCTGCCGACGCAACCCGTGTGTCCCCTGCAAACCCCTGGTGCACGCAGAGATGCTCAGGAGAAAAAGAGACGCATTAAATCCTGAGAAACGCTGGTACAGACATTCATTCGTATTTAAAATGGCCTTAATTCAATTTCTTCCATCACGTGCCAAGTGAATCAACACGAGCTGAATCAATGGCATTTGGATTCTGAATGGAGAGGTCTGCTCGGAGTTTTAAGGTGGCTTAACTGATCTGCTCTAAATTCACACCTTTAATTAACTGGAATTAATTTTCCTGAGTGTCACTGCATGCAAACAGAGCCTTAGTTGATTTTAAAGAGAAAATTCCAGACTCAGCTTCTTTCTATTTGCTTTTGTTCAGCATGCCACCAGCATAGCAAATTCAATAAAGCTGATTTATTTAATAAGTGTACTATAACAAATTAAATTAAACACGTTTAATACAAACAGATGATGCACCTCATTTGAATGTTAGCTTCTTAATTAAAACCCGGCCATTGTGTTTTGCCCTTTTATTGGCTTCCTAGCGAAGCACGGTTGTAAAGTCACTTAACACACACACTCAATTACCGCTCTCGGGTTATACAGCTCGCCTCCTTCTCCTCCAGATGGGTTTTACAAGCAGGCAGGTTTGTTCCCAGCGCAATCAGCACCGCGGCTGCCCAGCTGGGGCTGGATGTGCAGCGGCTGCCGGTGGCGGGTGCAGAGGTCGGGGTCTGCAGAGCCCCGGGTGCCGGGTTGTGGAGTTTCTCAGTAGCAGCAGCGCTGGTTGCTGCTCCCAAGGGGGCTAATTCAGGGTTTTTCAGGACACCATAGAACCGTTTAGGCTGGAAAAGATCTTTATGGTCACTGAGTCCAATCGTTCCCCCACCCCTGGCACTGCCCCATGTCCTGAGAACCTCATCTCCATCTGTCCAACCCCTCCAGGGACGGTGACTCCAGCACTGCCCTGGGCAGCCTGTTCCAATGCACAACAACCAGAATTTTTTGCTAATATTCAATCTAAACCTCCCCAGCACAGCCTGAGGCCCTTTCCTCTCATCCTGCCACTTATTGTCTGGCAAAAGAGACAAACGCCCACCTCACTACAACCTCCTTTCAGGAACAATGTATTTTAGACTTTTCAGCCTTTTTTTTCCTGCATGGCTGATGTCAACAGGATGGATATTTTTTATAGACTTTATCTTCTATAACTTGTACTTTACTGTTGTGACAAGAGCTGGGGAGAGAGGAGAACTGCGTTTATGGGAAAAATTGCAGCTCACTGGGTCCACGCGCTGTGCTTACAGCTCTGGAGGGGAGCTTGGGCCCAGCTTCGCGCTGGGGAGGGCAATGTTAGACCAGGCTTTAGTCTGCAAAGAACGTGATGGGAGCGGCCCTTGGATGTGGAGCTTGAGCAGTTCTTCTCCTTTCCAAGCAAACCCAACCTGGGTGTTCTGGTGCTTTGCACAATAAAATTCCCTGGCGTAAGAGCCGGCGCAGGTTCATCCCCAGCAAAACCCGCCTTTCCTGCACTTGCTTCCTGAATTGTGTGCCAGTCATGGGAAGGCAAATGAAAGATGGTTCAGACAAAACGCGGCATGAGGATCGGTGCTACCGCTCCATGCCGCTGGCACGAGGATCGGTGCTACCGCTCCATGCCGCTGGCACAGCCTTTGCTTTGCAAAGCTGCAGTAAGTCCCGTGCAATCCACGTCAGCATCCAACCTGAGAGAGAAGGAAGGCCGAGCCCTGGGGACGCCGCGGGGCGCAGGGTGACGGCGCTGCTCACAGGCAGGGCACTGCCTGTCCCTGAGATGCTTTGTTTTGAAAACAACCATCCAGCTCTAACTGCCAATCTTCTCTTTTTTTTCCATTATTCTGAAGACATAACGCTCTGTTCTCGTTGCTGTTTGCACTGGCAGCGCTCCACATAACGCAAGGTTCAGGAGAGGAATACGATTTCTCGTCCTTCCGTATCTCATTTGTTTGGGCATCATTTCTGCCTAATCCCCAGTTAATTACTTTAAGATGACGGCTTCCACGAATGAAAGAGCACCTTTGTGCTTGCTGTATTTTAGCGCTTACATATTGTCGTTTAGGAACGCAACTCTGTTAGCAGATGAAACATAACAAGCAGTTTTGGCCTTCACCTCCCTTGGGAGATGCTTTACCACCAAGCAAGACTCTGGCTTCTGTAGCACGGACGGGTCGATCAGGGGTTTTCTCTTCTTTGTGGTTTTATTATTTTTTTTTTCACAAATAGTTTCCAAAAATGTTGGTGGGGATTAAAAGGATTTACGAAACCTTGACATTCTTCATTAGTAAAGAAGATAAATTTTTGGCCAGTCCTACTCAAAATATGTCAGCTCTGCAACATGAACTTCTGTTTAAGCTAAAGGGGTAACACTAGTAAGAAACAGCAACAGTATGTTATTATTTTCTATAAGAACAAGACACTTAGGAAAGGTGAAATGCCTGGCAATACTATTCCACGTGTTTCTGTCTTACAGCTTTGTGGTAAGAAAATCTTAAACCAACTTCCTGACCGACACCTACCAATGCACTAATTACTGGAAAATTGAAAGAGGAACAATTTACTGAGGCTAAAAGGAATACAGCACAGCATATATAATAGAAATGAAGTCGTAGAAGTCAAGTTTATTTTTGGAAAGCTTTCGTTTTCAACTTGCTTGCATGAATCAGCATCCTGTTATAGGAAAATGGTGATTTCCAGCCTGCAAACCTGTTTTTCTTGATACTTGGGACACTGCAGCTACACAAGCTGAGTGTCTGTCTCTGTTACTAGTTTGCTGCTGAACACTCATTTGTTGCAGAGGAAAGTAATTTCTTGGCATGGCAATCTCTCTTCTTCAATATCTTGCTCTTAATTCTGACTTTTTTGTAACATCTTAATTATACGTATCTTCATCAAAGCCATTGGAGTAAGAAGTCTGCAGAGGTACGAGCAATATTATGACCACAGAGTTTATTCTGAGAGCAAACTGAAGATTTGTGTCGTTCAGCATCAATGATCTAATCCCGCATGAAAGCAAACTCCTTGCTTTATTATACTGTGGGTTTATTTTCTTTGCTGATATAGAAAATTCAAACCTTTTTATTGGCTGGATGGTTTTAGCCCCGTAACGCTCTCACTGACATCATGTAGTTGATATTTGTGGTTCATGCCACTTCCCAGGAAAAGCCGTTTGATTTTTACTGGTGGACTCTGACTACCCTCTCCGTATAATTCACTGAATATGAGGGAGGAAATTTCCCCTCTTGGCTGAGAAGCTGCATTTGAAGTTTTCTTCTAAAGCTTTCTGCCGTCTTTTGCAATTGCAGCGACATTTACTCCCATCATCCATGATCTGTGAGTAATGAAAAAGTCTTCTGGTTGTCTCTGTGAAGGAGAAAAGTCATTTGCTTATATAGTCTCTTTCTTACATTGTATGAATTGAGTGCTGACTCTTACACAAGGTGATAAGGTGGTTTTGCCAACGTGTTGTACAGGCACAGGCGGCTGGATGAGCTCCTGTGCCCTTGGCGTGGTATTTTCTGAGTCTCCTGCCATAGAGGCCAAACCAGAGAATGAGACCTGAATTTCAAATACCTCTCAACTATGTAGTGTGTGGATAATAAAATAATTATTCTAGAGTTTAGTAGAAATTCTGCTTTACATCTTTGGGGTACTTTATGAATCTCAGTTAATTCCAACCTACAGCACCTCTATAAAGAACAAGCCCCGTTTCCAGGTGGGGTAAGTCGTAAACCAGGAGGCCTGACTAGAGAAACATGAGACGCGTGTGACCAGACAACCATCCTTCCTCCCCTTGGGAGCCCTGTTGGCAAAGGCTGGACAGAAGGAGTAATTAATACTGGAAAAGAAAGGCAAACGAGCTATTTCTGAGTAGGTGAAGGGTAAGGGAGAAAGTGACCTGGAGGTGCTGACTTGTTTCTTTGCCCCAGGAGATCGATGTTCCTCCATGGGTATCACCATCAAATACAGAGCGAATGGGCATGTGGAGACTTACCGAGGGGAGAGCCGTGAGGGTGAAATGCTAATTGCAAAAATGAGAAAAGCTTTACGATTTTCTTATCCAGCTGCCTTTCCCTCCCTCATCTTCCCTGGATGAGAGCAGCCATGAGGTGCCGTTAATGACGAGGTGGGATTTCTCTGTTATTCCTTTAGACCACAGGGCTGGGAGAGCACATGGAGTAATTAATTTTGACTTACAGAAGCTGTATTAAATTGGATAGAAATGGGTGAAAATAGGATTAGGAATGGAGTTTAGCCAAGAGCAAACAGAATTAAAACTCTCTAAGAGCAGGTCAACACAGCTGATATCATTGATGCAATGAAAGTAGACAGCTTGGGACATTTTTGAGTGGTAGCATAATGTCAGAAATTGTAACCTGTCTAGTACCTGACTGGATTGGGAAAGTCAAAAAACAAAAAGTCATTTTTTTGTTGTTGTATTTCTGGCCTCTCTATCCAGTATGAGCTTTCTGGCTTCCAAGGATTAATTTTGAAACGAATGTGCAGAACAAACAAGAGTCTCCATAAACTCCAACTCACCTAAATGTACCCAGTGCTTTCAACACATGCACCAAAATCTAATTAGTATGGGATTATGCTTGTCATAAATCATCAGAAATGGAAGGATCCTTAACATGAAAACCAACTCCTCTCCCTAACAGCCTTCTCACAAAACCCAAAGACAAACCAGAGTCAGGATATTTGCTTCCATCATCTGGGGGCCACGTCTTTGGCGGTGTAAATTTGCACAGCTTTGCTGATGACAGTCTCCATCTGCTGTCAGGGGCATTAAAATATTTGGACTGGAGGGTCTGGCTTAATCCCGTTTTGCTGCAAGGGAATAAGGACCCGCTGCTCTGGCTGGATTCAACCTGGAAATTTGTTTCACCTCTCTGACACAGTTGGTGAAAGTCTCAAGGGCATTTCCCGTCCCTCTGCTTTATCCCAATATAAACCCCATGGACTAAACTGGCCCAGGTCCTGCTCTTCCCTTACCACTGTGTAATGCCACTGAGACCGTCCCTGCCTAACCCAAAGTTGATGACACCTGAATTTGCTGAAGAATATCTCTGAAAGACGAATGTCCAGCCTTTGTATCAGGCTTTTCAGCTTCACCTACCAAGTACTTTGGCGAACATTAACTAATGAGCACAGAGCTTTACATTTCGCCTCGCTCCCTGGCTTTATTAGACAGCGCATCCCTGGCAGGTCACAGCCAGAGGGTTTGTCAGTGCATACAGTGGCCGCCGAATGTTCCCTTTCATGTGGGAATCCAATTTCTGCCGCTACCGGGAGCTGCACATAACCATGAATTTCAGTTGTTTTCTCTGGGGTTTCCATGGTTGCTGGCGGCGGTTAGTGTCCCTGTTCTAAAGTAGATGCTCCACAAGTGTGTTTTCTTTGGTCTGAGGTAGCACACCATAATGCTAGGAAACCTCAGGAGTTGGCTGGAGGAGCAGAGCGATGCCCTGGGGTCTCCATGGGGCCACCAGCTTGGGGGGACATTGTCCCCGGAAGGGACATCACCAGCTGAGGGGCTGCCCTGGCCTCCCTTTAATGAACAGAGGTATTGATGCTCAGACAAATCCAAGGGCACAAGTGCGAAGTCAAGGCAACAGGTCTTGGAATAACAAAGGCGCTTTAAAAATCCCTCTGAAAACCAGGTCCCTAAACCTGAGACACGTAGAGCTCTGCGCTGGGCTGGGGCTGCCCGAAGAGTTCCCAGCCTCCTCCATCGGTGCCTTTTAATTGCCAGAAACTTTCCTTGCCCTCGTCACTGTGTAATTCTGCAGGTGTTACATCACATCCCTGGCTGGGAAGATCAAAGCCGAAGCGCTGGCAAGCTCAGCCCAACACCAAGTGGTTTCTGCTCTGAGCCGCCTGAGCGGCCATGCGTGTGGCGTGCTGGGGACACGGTGTGCTGGGGACACGGCTCGCGGGGACAGCGGGGCTCTGCAGGGCCCCGAACAGTTCTAATGAAGCCCCCAGAAACCCCACGAGGTTCCTGAGAGCTGCTGTGCTGGCAGAGGGCACGCGGGTGGGGAGCGCTGTGTCTGGCTCAGCTCTCTTTCCATGGATGCTGTTTATGTCAGGCGGGATATCTGCCAGGGCTGGAGGCAGAGCACTGAGGTCTGCCTGCATTTGCTGGCTGCAAGAGAGGGGCAGGATTGTTCCAAAATTACAGAAACAGCAGATCGGGGCAGGGGGACCTAGTGTCAGAGCCCTTCTCTGCCACTGACTGCTCATGTGGCCTCTGCCATGTCACTTAGCCTGGTGATTGCCACACTCCATGTACACAGCAGGGACATCACACACAGCAGGGACATCACACACAGCTGAGATACATAGAGAGCGGGGATGTCGCACTGGTTCCTGTGTGCTGCAGGACACGCTGCCAAGGCAGGGCAACCTGGAACACGTTGGATGGACCAAATACTCCCTTATGCCCAAAATAATTTTCAGCCCTCCAATTAAAACCTGGTCTCAAGTCTTGCAGTGCAGAGGTGATGATTTCCAAAATTCCCTGATTCTGCTCTGTACCCCTGTGCAGAGGGGTCGGTGGAACCGTTCATGGTTGTGCTGCACAGTTGAGGACACAGGGCTGACCCCAACATCTCAGAAGCAAACCCAGGTCATGCCCCAGCACAGCACAGTGGAGGGTGCCAGGACTCGGCCCTTTCTATTGCTGCAATGCAAGAGGAGGGGGTTAATGCGATTTTTTTTCTAGTCTTGACAGCATCTCGTTACTGTAAGCCAGTTTAGATCTCTGTCAGCTTACTTTTCCTTCCTCTGTGCAGCAGTTTGCCTCCTCCCCCTTCCTTCTCAGAAGGTAACAGTATCTGCTGCTTAGGCATGCATTCCTTTATAATAAGGTATTATGCCTCTATTTATATGCATCTTAGGTGCAGTCTGAGCAGCTGCTGCTTTCCAGGGCCCTGGGTGAGGAGCAGAAAATTGAATTCAGCCTGGAATGTGCGGGTGCAGTTGGACATCTGCACCCGGCCAGGGGCAGCCCTTCCCCTGCACGTTTTTACAGCGAGATGATGCTTTTTTGGCTCCAGGCTGGTCTGGTGCAGTCGGCTGCTTGGGGTCCTCCCAGCCGCAGGTGAACCCGATGTGCAGAGCCAGGACTTTGTGAGTTTCCTCTGGGCTGAGAAGGTGTTTCCAGAGCCCCAGCTCACCTGAGCAACACAGTGCAGCGGGGCCAAGGCTCCCGAATGGTTACCCTGTGCAGTGGAGTCAGGCTTTTGGCTGCTCCCAGCTGACTGTGGATGGTTTGTATGGCAGATGTCTGAGGGTCCCATCTCTGGCCCCCCTCCCCTGCTCTGCCATCCAATACCACCACGACGAATGCAACACAAGGGCCCAGCTGGACTGAACCGAAATCATGCATTTCAGCAGCCCTTTCTGGATTAAGCTCTTATGGAGCAGACCGCTCAACTGCACCAACTTTCTGTAATGATTTTCAAAGCAGTAAACCCTTTTCCTGCAGAGGAGAGCTTGGTCCATCTTTAGCAGCAGGGAACACTCGCAGGATGATACCGTAGCTCTGCACAGATGATGTGAAGTGACTTCACTTTGCTGTTTGGCTTCTCCCCAGGCTACAATCCCAGCCTCAGGGAAGTCAGTATGGTTTTTGCTGCTGACATTAATGAATGCCACGCTTCCACACAGTCCTTCAGCTTCTACAGAGACCACGTTTCACCTGAAACAAGACATTTTCCTTTGAGTCAACCCATGATGAAACCTGTGGCCGTGGCCTTTCCCCTCTCACATCGCAATGTGGTGCAGGGCTGTCTGGGGACGGCACGCTCCAACACGGGGCTCATCAATGGGCTAATTAATGACCAGTGTGGGAGTCCAGGGCTTCTCCTCCCCGGTGGGAAGAGGGCAGGATGAACAGGGCTCTGACATCAGCCCTTCCTCCCTGATTAGCTCTCATTCAGCCTGCACTAATGAGCCTGAACTCTGAACCCCCCCAGGGAGAGGGGGTGATCTGCCTGATACGGGGGGGGGAATCTGCCTGGGAATGGCAGTCAGGTTATCTGTGCCACCAAAAGCCTGTGTTTTCCTTCCTTTCTGTCTTTATTTGCCGTCAGGATCATAACACAGCCCAGCTGGGGGAGCCGGTGGGGGGGGCGGGGAAAGTGACCGGTCTGATTAATTGGTCACTGGCATAAATGCACCAGTCTCCAACAGGAACCAGCAGATAGCTCTGGTTAACCCTTTCAGCACCTGGTGTGGTTTTGAGATGTTCCAGAGGAAGGGGGAGATAAGCTGAAGTTTGGTGGTGTTCTGTTTGTGGATATGCAGTGGGATGGGGGGGTGTGGATCTGTGCATCCTCTGATAGCCCCATGATGCTGCCGCTCCTCTTTGCCAAGGCAGAACCCACCCCGAGCTGTTGGCTACCTAATTCATGGGGTTGGCAACAAGGGGGAGAGAGGAAATTGTGAGTTAAGGGTCTGTGGTGTTCAGGTGAGCTGGTTTGCCACCCTGGTGCTGACAGAGGTGCTCTGGCTCTTTACAAAATGGCATGGAAAATACCTCCCTCTTCATTCTAGTCCTTTCAAATCCCTATTTCCACCAGAGTTTTCTTAAATACTGACTATCAGGAGCATTTTGTTTTCAAATAGATTAATTTGCAGTCAGCTCAAAATGCCGGTTTTGTGTGATAAATAAGATGCAGCTTAGCAATGAGCTTGATCTTCTCATCTTCCCAGGAATGGAGATTGTCTTCAGTGCCCATCAGCCACTTCAAACATTCCCAATGCAGAGGAGCGAGGATCTGTGCCTGCGTTTTGTCCTTGCCCTCCCCAGGAATTGCAAACCGCAGACACCAGTAGGAGCAATAGGGAATTACTGAGGTGTGCTGCAGATTCTCCATCGCTTGAAGACTTTAACCCCAGGAGTTTTTTAGCAAAAGCTCTGCTACAGCTCACACAGGCCTTATAAGCTCGGTGTGGAAAGGTATGTCCTGTATTACGTGTGAAGTCAGACTTGATGATCATAATAGCTCTGTCTGGCTGCAAAAGAATAACATCCCATGTGGGTTTTCCTCCTCTTTCATGTAGGAATATTCTCAAGGAAGGCTCGCAGTGGAGGTGAAGTGGCAGATCAACACTGAGGCACCAAGCTGAGGCTGCAGGGAACGGCTCAGGGGGAAAATCAAAGGGGAGATGTCTCTGTTACCAACCCAGCTGCAACTTCCTGCTCTGGCTAGAAATACCCGAGGAGGTGGCTTGTCAGCAGATCGCATGCCTTTGCCTTGCTTCCCCATAATGAGCGAATAATGAACTTGTAGGGCAAGGGAAAGGTGGAATTCCCAGAAATTATCATCCCGAGGTAAGCACAAAGAGAGTTTCTGTCTTTCACCCCACAGGTCCCTATAAATAGATATGGGTTATGGGTGAAGGAAAGGGCTTTCCTCCACTAAACATAGGCTATAAACAAGCATTTTCGATTAATTGGCAACGCCTGTTGATGTGGAGTCACACCTGTGAATTCAGGGAGGATGACCTGGACTCCACCCAGGGCCAATGGACCGGTTTCCATCACGGATGTATTCTTCATAGTTCTCCTTTCTGCTGCCCCAGCCTTCAGTCCTTGTGATGCCCCAGAGCTCTTTCTCCCCTTGGGGATTTTGATGTATGTGATGCGGGTCTTGTGGCTCTTGCTGTGCTGGAGATTTTGTATTGTGGCTCATGGGGAGGGGAAGAATGGCCACCCTGACCTGGAATATTTCCTTAGACCAAACAGGGCTTTCCTAACTGAAGAATCAGACAAACTCCACAACTGTAATGTGCATTTCCTATAAGAAACGTCATTTTATTTATGGTGAAAAACGGAAGAACAGGACTCGGCTCCTTAGGGTGGGCTAGCTGGAACATGAACGGTGTTTTGACAAGCAGCTCAGTGGACATAGCTAATATGTTATACAGGCATATAAGTTATTTGTGGAGAACAATGGTGACCTTTTAGCATGAGCCACTGTTTTCCAGCAAAACACTGACAATCTGGAGGGGAAATACCTTATCTTTCAAAAGCTGAATTGTTCAGGTGCAGTGACTGAAGTGCAAGCATGGAGCAGATTATTTACATCGGACTTACTTTGTTGGTTGATGTACAAGACTTTGCTGTTTGGCCTTTCAGAGTCACTGTCTATGTTTGGGTTGAGGTGAAATGAGAAACTCAGTGGGAGAAACCAGGGGAGGTTCATCTGGATGAAGAAGCTGGATCTCATGGGCTTGGGGGATCTGCCCAAGGTCTGATGCTATTAAACCTTCTAATTAATGATCAGGACAACCTAACGGAGTGTATGCTTTATTAGATTAGCAGGTGACCCTTGTGCTGGAGGGACAGTCTCGCACAGGGTGACAGGCTGGAACTCTAAGTGCCCAGTGGGTGACCCCCAAAATAGGATGTACTGAGGAATGAGCGTGAGATACTGCAGGAATAACCCACGGGCAACTGGGAAGGACGCAAAACAACCCGACAGGCAGGGGTTCTGCAGAAGACAGCCCGAAGATTATTGCAGGGCACAGGGTGAGGAGGAATCAACAGCCTGATGGAGGAAGTGAAGGGTCGAGGGTTGTTTGGCCTCAGGAAGAGAGAACTGGAAAGGCAGATGAGATCGGTTTTCAAAACCCTGCTGCAAAAAGGAGGGAATGATCAGTTCTCGACATGCACAGTGGAGAAGAGAAGAGAGGGCTTAAATTTCAGTAAAATAGGTTCAGACTGAATTTTGCTGAAAGGTGCTAAGGGGGGGAAGATGCTGAAGCTGTGTTACAGATCTGCCATCAAGATTTATCTGCTTTAAGAGCAGATCGGCCAGAAAGGACGGTGGAGAAGCTGATCCTGCCTCTGGGCAGAAGGGATTAATAACTCAGCCCTTCCTCCCGGCTGGGACGGATGCTGTGGCAGGACCATGACCCATTCCCAGGCAGGGAGCAGCCTCCATCGCCCCGGTAGGCACTTTGTTTTCATGGGGCTGGTGATTTGCACCCGAAGGGCTCAGCAGAATCCTTGGCTTCACTCCACTGGGGTAGAAACAGTTTATTTTTGCAACTAGGTATTTATTAATCACCTTCTACCTGGCTGCGCAGCCTTTTGCTTTGCTGTGATTGTGTTAGCTGGTGAAAAAGGATATGTGGCAACAAGTCGGAGCACGGGGAGCGGAGGAAGGCTAACGTTTCAGTTCGCTTGTGTGCTAATCTGGATCCTCTTCTCTTAAATCCTCTTAACCTCTGTGGTTTGTTTTTTTTTTTTTCCAATCACCTGTGTTTGCATCAAACATCAGTAGCATGGACAGAAATTGAGCAACAGAAGATATCTTCACTCCCAGCCTGACAAGCTCCTCTAGCTAACTAACCCACTAAAATATTTTTGAGTAGACTAAATGCTGATAATTTGATCTAAAAGTGTCTGCTCGCTGCTCTCTTTCTTGCCCCACCTATTGTCTAGTTGTGCATTGTAATTTTAGGCTTTGCTCGATGTACTCGTCTTTTAAGATGACTGTGACCAAGTAATCAAGGCTGTCATCACAGCAGAACCTGGCTCTTGAGGCAAAAATCTCCCCACTGGTCTTTTTTCATTTTCTGGCTCAGCATCAGGGGAAGAGATTATGTGATCCGATAGGTAAAATTATCCCATCAGAGGTGAATGTCCTAATAAAAGGCTTTTGCAGGCCTGGTTGTATGATATCCCTGAGAAGGCTACACTCATTTGGAGCCCTTTATTGAGGGGAATGCTCAGTCCCTATGGAAACCCAGTGGGACAAAAGGCAATTCTAGCTGCTAAGACACCCACAGCTACACACACACACAGGTCAAGGATGCAAAACTGTTGCATTTGTCTGGTTGGAGGGAGAAAAAAAGAAAAGGAACAACAACAAAACATCCCAATGTTGGATGTTTGGCTCAAAATTGAGAGCTGGGTTTTCCCAGCTGGTTAAAATTTGGGGTGATGGGCACAGAGAAAATGATCTAGAATGTTAGTTGGTGTTTTTTGTGGAGACTTGATCAGGTTCAATGAATCTGCAGAAAGAAAGATGGGCAACCTTCTCCGAGACCCCTGTCCTGCAGCTCGCTCTGTCACCCCATATTCTCCCTCTTCAAACCATGGAGCGCCCTCTGAGATGGTTGGGATATATTCCTTCTACTCGGGGAGGCCGGGGGAGATAGAGACGAGCACGCTTCACATCTGAAAAGTGTGTTTTCAATTAAAAGAAGAAAAATCTCCAAAACACACAGTGGGTTAAGCATTACAGTAAAAAGCATTCAAGCTGCTCTTGCATTGCAAAGTAACCAACAGTTTATGTGTGTGATTGCAGGCAGGTGGTTCCTGTTCGTATTAAAAATGAGTAATCCAAGCTCTCAGAGGATTTCTTCAGAGGCAATCTGGACAGACCTGGAAGTCCAATGTGCCTTTTAAACCATAAGTGTTTCCCATCCACAGTCCAGTATTCTCTTTTTCCAAGCATTTTTAAGGAGCTCTTGGCCAGCGGATCAGGATCATCTCACTGTGTTCAGGGAAGGGAAAACCTGTTACCATAAATTAGGAGATCCTCTACTCCCTGCTGCCTTTGGGGAAATCTAAACCGAAGCTTCTCATGGATGGTGGGTGGGGAATGGTCAGTCCTGCCCACCCATTTCCCGGTCTCTTCACCCTCAGGGCTTTGCCCTGGATAGGTTGATGTCCCCAGCCCATCTGCAGCCTCCCAAGGGTCCTCCAGCATGGCTCACACCTCCAGGCTCTAATAGCTGTGCTGGGATGGGTTCTGCTCGTTCCTGGCTGAAATACCTTGGCATGGGCTGTTCACTGCCCCTTTCACTGCGCCAGGCTGGGGCTGAGACTCTCTCGATGCTGTTTGCACACTGCTGGCACCTCAGGAGGTTTATACCAGAGACGTGTAACAAATCACCGCTGTGCTTCAGGGCCTGGTGAGAGCCACATCCGTGTGTCTACAGGTGTGTGTGGGCATCTGGGTCATCATCACGGCTTTTTCTGCCTTTCTGCCTTGTGGGATCTTCTCAAAGACCCTGCGCTGTCCTACTGCTCCTGCCCTTACATCGGGCTGTTTGCTGTCTGCACGCAGTGTCTTACCCAGGGGAGAAGCTGCAAGTCCCATCGCTGATCCCAGGACAGCACGTTGAGATACCCTGCTCGCTGGGCCAGAAAATACAGATTGCGCTGGTGAGCAGCCCAGGCCTGGCAGCCTCGGGTGCAGGGAGGATGGGCAGCCCCTCCGCACACCCAAACAGGCAGGTGCCTCCTGCCCAACGTTTAGATTGGATATTAGGATAATTTTGTCATGGAAGGGGCTGTGGGGCGTTGGAACAGGCTGCCCAGGGCAGTGCTGGAGTCACCATCCTTGGAGGGGTTGAACAGAGATGAGGTTCTCAGGACATGGGGCAGTGCCAGGGCTGGGGGAATGGTTGGACTCGATGATCTTGAGGGTCTTTTCCACCCAAAATGATTCTATGTTGTTCTGCTCACCTCATGCCACAGTCCCACTTTCAGTCACTGTCCCAGCAACTAAAAGGTGGGTCCCCTGCCAGGTTTGCCGGTCCCCATGCAACAAATTACCCTAACAACTGGTTTCCCTTAATGCCTTGATGCAGTCAGACCATTTCTGTGTTGTGGGATTATGAGTCTGCCCAGGCTTGCGGGATTTTCTGGCCCCGCAGGAGGTGTGTGGGTGTGTGGATGGTGTGTTTGGACAAGGGCTGTTCCTCAGGTGCCTTCTGTTGTCGCTGCTTTGCTCTAGAAGCACCTGATCTCTTCTGAAGGCACCGTGGCTTCGGGTCCTCTGTGCTTTCAGGTATAGCTGTTTCGAGACTCTCATCACCATCTTGTCCCCTCTCCCTATTGCACAAAGGAGAAAAAAACCTTAATAATATTTTAGAAGAAGGCCTGAAGGCTGCATTGCAGTTTAACTTGATCACCCAGGGGAATAAAAGAATACCACATGCGGAGATCTTTTACTTAACATTGCGATGTTTAATCTTGCCCAGTCAGCAGTTTTTGAACAGATTCCAGGAAAGCTTTTAAGCCTGATAAAGCCAGGGCTTTTGCATTTTCAAGTGATACTTTAGCTACAAATGACATGCTCTACTTGTCATTTGGCTTTAAAGGAAGGTAATTAAAATCTTCCTAAGAGTACAGTTACACGGGGGAAAGAACTAACATAAACTAAAATAAAAAGAGAGAGACAAGCCCACAAAAATGCAATTTAGCAGATGAAAAATGTGAAGGAAAACTGTTAAAAGATAAAAGTATCGAATGCACAATAGCTGTTTGCCGAAGGAGGACTAATGATACGGGAGGAACTAAGACTTACACGGCAAAAGCATGGGCAAGGCTAGGGAATTTCCAGAATATATTATTTGCAGTTTTTAGGGCCACTGGAAGCCACAAGACAGACCCGCAACTGCCTATCACAGTCCTGGCTGCAAAAGACATTCTCTGTTATGCAAAGTGTGAGGAGAAGGTGAAAGATAAATCCAGCTGTGAGCCCTCGCCCAAAGCTGGGAGGGGTACAAGCGAAGCTTTTCAACAAGCGTTTTGGGAGAAATCACCCTCTACAGCGGCTACACGAAATGTATCGGATTGGGTTCAAAACCATTTTCTCTTCTGGGTTTTTGGAAGGGGAAGGTGAAGCTTGTTCCCAAATGAAGTCAGATGTGGTGGTGAGTCCATGCAAGGTCACTCCCCTGAAGATGGAACGCGTGTCCGTCTCCAAAGGGGCTCCCGACATCCATGCTGGGCAAGGGAGGTCCAGAGGAAAGCGCACCTTGCATAAGGGTGGCAGGAGCAGGGGGAGCACCCCCAAACCTCATCAGCCCCCCAGGAACACATCACAGCACTCAGCACGTTTTGCCCCAAAAGGCCCACAGCAGGAACTTCTTCCTTTCTCCTTCCAGACTCACGCTGTCACGTCATTGCTAGTTTTGATCAGTGGAGGGGAAATGGAGAATGCTTGAGGTCCATCATTCCCAAAGAAGCTTCACTCCCAAGCAGCTGGAACAGTTCAGAGACGTTCCAGCGTAAAAATGGGGAAATGAAATTTTCTCCTAGGATAACATGAAGCCTGCATCATTCAACAGCCTCTGGCACGCTCAGCCGCTGAGAGAGGCCTGCTGATGAGTTCAGCAAAAACAGGCACTATCCATCTCTCCGGGATCAAATGTAAAATAAGAATCACTTTTTTTTGGGTCATGCTCTGATACCAGACCAGCCGGAGCAGCTGGTGGTTTGAAACCTGGAACTTCCCTTGTGACGGCAGGTTCCCCTGGGACTCACGTATTTATTAGTATCATTTGCCGCTATAAAATCAGCAATCTCACTGCGTGTAGTAGTTTCCCTTTGTTAGTGATTGTTACTCCCTGATGCCTGTGTCGCTGAGACAGAATCTTTCCTGCCCCAGACAGGCACAAATTCCAGCAGGGAAGAGAAGGAAGCTTTATCCTTGGATGGAAGGGCAGAAAAAAGATGATTGCAACAAGCCCAACTACACCTCTCTTCTTGTCCTGAACCCCAAATGATGCCTCTGCCTGGATTCCTTACCCAAAAGGCACATTTCATTTATCTCACATGTCTGTTTTGGGCTCCCAGCACTGCAGGGGAAAAAGCTGAAATAAAATGGCTTCTTTGCTCTTCAATTCCCATAACATACTCACCTTCATGACCGGTCCTGCACAGGACGTGTCCCTGGTCCGTGCTGCATGTGTGGGTCCCATCTGTGGTCACTGGGACTAAAACTCATCGTGTTACTCCTCCCTTAGAAAACATACGGCCCCGCTGAGCACCGGCAGAGGTTTGGCGTCATCCCTTTGCTGTGAAAATACCTGTTCTCTCCTTTTGGGAAACCCCGCAGGGTCTTTTCAAGGATGGGTGGGTTGGTCTGGTGGGAAGTGGTGGTGGAGAGATGCTCCAGGCCAAATCCACCCCCTGTGGAGGGACCTCCAGCTCAACCCGTGGCAGCTGCCGTACAGCAAAGGGATGGACCTGTCTTCTCAGGTTGGAGATGGCCTTTTGGAGCCGCACATCACCATCAAAGGCACTTTGCACTGGCTTTCCCCTTGCTCTGCCAATTACCCACCTCCAGCTCCAGACAGAGTCACCTCTGGGGTTACATCTAACACAAATTCCTCCCTGACCTCGAAATATTCAGAGCACTTGAAAGCTTTCCTATCCCAACAGATGAGTTTTAGCACCCTGAAGCTTTTGCTGGCGAGACCCAGCAACAGGTGTAAGACGAAGAAAACCCAAACCCAGAAGCCGACATACCGTGCTGCTCCCTCGGAGACTGAAGGAATGGGAGGAAAGTTGCTCGCTGTCGCGGAGATGAAAGATGCTGCAATGACTTTTTGCTGACATGTACAAATGTGATCCTGACTATTAACTTTAATGACCTGCCATTATGTGAGGGAAAAAGAGGGAGCGATCTAATTTTTTTTTGGTAATTACTTTAATTGCCACCCTGTGGTCTTGTTTCGTGCTGCTGGTTTTGCAGTCAGGTGGGAAAAAAACCCAACTGTCCCTCCCCGACCCCCTGGTATCTCAGCTTTGGGTTCTCTCCTATGCCTGTTGTGCAAAATCAAATAATATAGGAAACTTAGAAAATGCTTCTGCAGATTTAAATGCTAAATGAGAGCTCAGTCTTTTAATATGGCTTTGAAATGGTGGAACTGCAGCTACAGATGACTCTGTAATTTAAACATAATTGAGCTGTTAAACAAACCATGGGTTTGCAAAGC
This sequence comes from Pampusana beccarii, assembly GCA_013399365.1. Taxonomy (NCBI): domain Eukaryota; kingdom Metazoa; phylum Chordata; class Aves; order Columbiformes; family Columbidae; genus Pampusana; species Pampusana beccarii. The sequence continues at coordinate 909,779 of VWYH01002308.1, read as the reverse complement.
ATGAGGCAGTGGAACTGGGAGAGGCCATAAGTAGAGTGATGGAGCCCATTTCCTTGTGTGTGAGGAAGACTTGACGGTGCAAGGGTTGTTTACTCTGGTTAAAGGCTCTATTAAAGTTAATGAGATTAATTTCCTTCACTGAGTGGCTTGCAAGGGTCAGAGACGCAGGACTGGACCCTTATTGCTGCAGGATTTTCAGTCACCATATTGCATATTCAATAGTATCTATCATCAGTTAATTGCACTGCAAATATGAATGGTTATTCCATGCAGAGAAGACCATAGAATCACAGAATCATTTTGGTTGGAAGAGACCCTTAAGATCATCAAGTCCAGCCATAACCCAACTCTAGCACTAAACTGTTATTGCACTGAATGTATTAATGTTTAGCAGTCATGCTTTTCATCCGCTGTTCAAAATGCTCTGCAGAGCAGGGAAATATATATGTTCTTGGTTGTGGAGGCTGAGAAAACGAGGAAGAGGAGGATGAAATCCAAGAGCAGGGCCGAAGGCAGGATCCAGAGCAGAGGCCAAGGATGCACCCGCGGGGCTCTGCTGTCTCCAGGACACGTTCCTGTTTGAGCCCAAACCCAAACCACCCTCCGGACTGGGCTGAAGGAGGAGATTTGGGGTCTTTTCCAGCCTGCCCACTGGACAGGCTGCCTCTGGAATAAAACTCGTTTTCTTTTCCTCAAGCCCCTTTTTTTTGTTGGAAAATGTAAATTCCATCACAGTGAAACGTGCAATGAATTTCTGATCATTTTGCCCAATGATTATCTTTGGAAAAAGCAAAGAGATAACTGAAAAAGCACTCAAAGGTCTTGTTTTGACATTTTTCGAAATGTACCATTTCAATTCTTGTGTCAAGCTTTCCCTTAATTGTATAAGTGGTTCCAAGACATTTTCAAGAAATCAATGAGAGGGATGGTTTCAATTTGATTGAAATGTAACATTTTATACGACCCGTTTTACTTTTCTTTCAGTTTGTGATTTGCCAAAAGTGGTGTTGTTTTTTTTTTTTTAATGCCTGGTTTTCATCCAGCCTCAAATGATTTTTTTCCTTAGTTTTTCAATATTACCAGTAAGCTCCCAAACTCCCTTTTTCTCACAAAGTCCTGCAGCTCACTTCAGTCCCTCCCTGCTTCGCTTTCCCTACATGTAAAATGCGGTTAATAATTTCCTGTCTAATGGAAGGGTTGAGATAATGAACTTCAGGGCTTCCAGGCCACTTGGAGATCCTCAGCTGGAAGCAGCTCAGTTTTAGCCGAGAGCTTTAGTTCTTTGGGAGAGGTGGAAGCAGGAGCAGGGAAGGGTCCGGAGGCTGAAGCCCATGCAGGGACACATCGTGCATTTCTGGTGGCTTCACAGCCCCCTCGCACAGCTGCCTGCAGAGCCTCGGCGAGGTTTATCCTGGCAATAGGCAAAGGCTTTCACACCTGGACACAAGGCCGCACATTGCTGAGTCGAATTTGGGCTGAGCGCCCGGGCTGTGAGCTATTTTGAAGTCTCAGCAAGCTTCGCTTTTGATTTGAGGCTGAGCTTTTATTGCCGTGACTTGGGGGAGGCCTTGCATGCGAGCAGAGCGCTCGGCGGGTGTTAATCTTCAGCCTTTGACATGTGCCCTGTGGGGTACGAAGCGTAGAGAATTGCAAAGTCAAGACCTATTGTTGCGTCCACCTTTCTCGCCACTGGTGCAACCTCCAAAGCGTTTTTCTTAACGAGTATTTGTATTCGTCCTTTGCTACTTTACTCGAGTTCTTGAACCTGCTGAAATCAAATCAAAGGGAAAATGGATAGTATCTTCGGGACTCCATAGAAACAGCACAGCTTCTCTGGGACAAAGATCACATAGTTTGGGGGATTATGCTGGAAAGAGTTTAAAAGAAACTCCGCTAGAAGTGAGAGGTACCAGAGATGACAAACCACCACCACACCCTCCCCTCAACTTTCCTATTGCATTCTGCAGATCCAAGTGATTTTACGATTTCCAGTGAGCTTTAGAGGAGAAAACAAGCTTTGGCCTTAATCAAATCCAAATGAGCAGGTGTATTGATCCCTCCTGTTTCCATGTGCTCCGGAGGGGGGAGGCTGGACGGCTGCCCTTGCCTGCAGGGCGAAGCTGATGGCCTCTTTCAGGTCCTGGGGCCACCTTATGCAAGGATACGGTGAATAATTCATGCATTGGTCAATAATTCAAAGCTATGTCCAGACAGATCCGCCTGGCATTGAAAACTTGGAGAAGTATCACGAGTCGTGTTGTATAACTGTAGTTCAGACAAACTGAAACAAAACTAGTCATAAATATATGTGGGTAGTCCAAACATACCAAAACCAGACCTAGCACCAAGAAAGAAGTTAAGTGCTGGACGACTTTCTAGGTGGGCTGCAATAGGACATCTTCCTCATGAAGGAGACCCTTTATCACTTCTTGTGTACTCTTTGAAGGTCAGGCTGATGGTGTGGGCAGTGTCACTTCTGAGATGTGTTTTCCCCTCTCTGTTTAGACAGACAACACCAGAAGGATGCACAGAAGGAGAAATGATAAAGGAAAAACCTGGAGCTCTTGACATTGAACTTACTCGATGTCTCTGTCATCATCAGCCTCCTTTCTGCTCACTGGCAAAACTCAACCAAGCAGGACAAGAAGGGTTGTTAAAGCTGAGCGTTCCTGCTCTGGGTTGAAGCACATCGATAGGGAAATTTTCTGCAATGCTATTTTGTAGAAGATTAGAAGGTTTCCCTCTCCAGGGATCTTGGTCTGGTACCTTTGATCACCATTAGACTCACAAGGGAAAAAACGAAGTAAACATTCCTTACCATTTTTATTGTTTTCCACTTAGTCAACAGTTAATATTTTTGGAAGCTTTGGTGCACTGATTGCTATAATTGAATAACCTCCACAGAAGAGGAGCTGTGTCTTGCTTTTAGTCCGAACTGCTGGCCAACTCCAAGTAAAACCCTGCTAGAAAAAGAACAAAAAGAGCTAAAAAAGTGCTGCGTATGTAATTTATCCGAATGCCATTGCACGCTTGGGAAGGGCAGCAGGGAAACCAACATTCCAGTCTCCAGCGAGCATTCCACAGAAATTCATTGAGGAAAGAAAAAAAAAAAAGACCAAAAACCAGCCAACACACAGAACACTTCAAACAGCTTCAAAATGCCGAGATTTGCTCTGCAGAGAGGCAGCGACTGCTTACCTTGTCCCCCATCCATTCCTCCACCTCATTACTTGAAGGTGCTAAGCAGCTTAGTTGTTCCTAACCCAGATTCCTTTGCAAAGGTCTCTGTGTGCTACAAAAATCAGGTTATGGTGAAACGGGATCTCGGCCTGGAGAAGGATGTTTGACCTTCACAGTTAGGACTGGATTTGGATGTAGGCGTGAAAGTCAAGACAGACCGGGTCTGTCTTCCTTTCTCAAGTGACATCAGTAAAGTAAGAGCATCACTGAAGTGTCCCAGCAACAAGTCACTATGACTACCTTGTTCTTCTGATATCTCACCACGACTTGCATCAGGAAATCTCTCAAATCCCTTATGAAAAACCCACTGGTCAGCAGACAAATCACTGACAGAGACTTCAAAGGAAATTCAACTCCTGAGAACTCTGGGGTTTTTTCCTTAATAAAGGTACTTTCCTTTTCTATGTATTAATTAATTACCAACCAGAGCTATTGTTATATCCTGTCTAATGACTTTCCTTCTATTCTCATTCTTGTTTGCTCTGGTATGAAAAGCTAATTTAAAGAGAAGGCTTCAATGAGATCGTATTACAGTGTCACAAAAGAAGGAAAGTATAATAGGCTGGAAATCAGGTGTCCCTGGCACAGAAGGTGAAACCGCGGTCCTGGCTGGAGCAAGGACAGGGAATTCAATAGGGAGTGCATGGAACCTGCGCGTGGACCTGTAGGAACCTGGCTTAGCCGGAAGGATATTGTTTAACCAGTTTTCACGTTTACTTAGCTTGGGCAGTGAAACTTGTTTGGCCAGTTTGAGCCATTTTCATTTCCTTGTTCTGGTTTTCAGAGGATGTGGGAAATACACAAGAAAAGGTGCAGAAAAGATTCTGCGAGGGAGAGCTAAGATCCAATATTACCTTTTTATTGAAAAGGGGGAGAATAACTCTTAATTTAGACTTCTATATACTTGATAGCAGAAAGAAACAGAGAAATTTATTGAAAGATCCACCAGTTTTGATGTAAAATCTGATTCCACTTCACACTCTCCAGAGATGTTGCCTGGTAAAGCGGAACCCAACAAGCTTTTGGTGACCGTACCGAAAGGATGTAGTTAATAAACCAGAGGAGAATTTGCCATCAATTGTTGGCTACTATTTCAAACTTTGTATATTAGAACTGTCTTATTTTCTTCTTCTTTTTCTTCTTCTATTTTTTTTTAATTTTATTTTTTGATTATATTTTGGAGAAATGCATGGGAAGCTGTTTCCACACGCCAAGTGGAAAGTCAGCCTCCCTCCCCACCAGACAACTGCTTGGACACGGTGCCACGCTCCAGTGGTTATATGATTCAGTCCCCTATGGGGTGTGTTAAAGCCGTATCTGGCTCCTTCCAAGACAAACACATTTTTAAGGCTGAATTCTGCTGTATATATCCAGGATACAGGTATAAATCTCTGTTCAGAGTAAAATCAGCACCCTCGTTGCCCTTGTTTCTAGTCTATGCATCATATAAGTATTTCTGTGCTTTTGAAAGGAAAACCTCAGCTTAGAGAAGAGCTCTTTTAATGGCACCAAGATCTTCTCTTAATCAGCAGAATTAGGCATCCCTGACTTGTGCAGACCTCACTTAAGATCTACATTCTTCAGGAAGTTTCTGCCTCTGCAAATCAGGTTCTTTTAAGGTGTTTTAGTAGCCAAAACTGGCAGCTCTCCAGCTCACCGGCTGCTTTTGAGCTCCTTGGCTCAGCAGAGCAGCAGCTGCTTGGTGGGCACTGGAAAGCAGGATTTTGCTTTTGTACAGATTTTGAGGCTGACCCAGTCCCTACCTCCTCAGCTAATATTGAAACTGGATTGAGAATGATATTTCGGCTGGTCTTTTAAAGATGGTTGTCACACATTTCTGGAGAGGGATGTGTCATGTTGTAAATACCTGTGGGCTCTGCAGGGGGGCACAGAGGTTGTTGGCCAGTCCGGGATGACTTTCAGTAAGAAAGTTGGGCAAAGATTGCTGCTGCACTCCTTGCGAAGGTCCCTGAAAATAAAAATAGGTATAGCAGTGCCTGTGAGAAGGGACATCAGCAAAACTTCTGGGGGTGCACCTTTAGCTGCAAGATGATGTGCAGGCACTGGCTGGTTCCTGGAGCTCAGTTTGGAGCAAGGTGAGATCCTGGAAGAGAAATGGAAAGGAAACAACATTGTCTTTCTGCATCTTATATTTTTGCAGGCTGATAGGATCTCAAATAGGGTCTGCAGGGAAAGACAGAGCGGGCATTCACCACGACAGATGGGATAACCCATAGGCTCAACATCAGCTGAGGAAACCACCTCCTCTGTCCTTGCCAGAGCCCGCCCTGCCTTTCCTGCTTTCCTGACATAACCGGGGGCCATTACTGAATCAATAGGAAATCGAAAACCTGCAGCTGGCCCGGCCACCTGTGCCTGCAGCCCCCATTGCCCGTCGTCCCCTCCCCAGGGACAGCATCCAGTTTTGGAGCGGGGCAGCGAGCGCTGGCAGGGGTCCGAGCCGCGGGGTCAGCCGGGGAGGCAAGGGGCCACCCGGTCCCCAACACTGCGCCTGTTGTGGAGGGGGATTACTGCAGGAATTAGTGCCGGTGGATAGAGACGAACTCTCGGGCAACAACTGTGGGTGTCCTTTCCCCCAGCCCTTCCCAGGGAATCTGCCAGCCCGGCCCGTCTCGAATGCAGCCCCTGTGTGTCGGATCAGCACAGCTGTACGCGCGCCACGGCTAATCCGTCTGCACAACACGCCGCGCGCCAGCTGCCCGGCCGAGGGGCCGGGGGAACGGGACGGTGCCAGGACCTGCTGCAGGGTGTCCCAGACCCCTCCGCATCCTCTGAGCTGTGGGAGGGACTTGGCCATCAATGGAGGTTTCTGGTCCCTGCCTGTGGGATGCAGCCGGCTCTGATCTGGGAGATGTGCAAGCCTCCAGCTCTCCTTGCTCAGCCTCCTCTTCCCCTCTCCCTTTGGACATCCCCGGCACATTGCGTTGCAGAGAACGGTTGCAATCTCAAGTTGATAAATCCACTAGTCTCCTGTCAGGTCCGTATTTTCAAAGCAAAAGGCAGCAATGCTTCATCATCCTGGCTGCATCCCTTTGGGCCACAGCAGCACGCACAGCTCCGGGCTCAAGCATGTGGGTACCAGTTCTGAAATCACCATCACTCTTCCCAAAGTGCTTTGAGATCTTCTGAGAAAACAGTGCGAAACATATTCTCCCCTCCTCCCCATTTCTGGGGTAATTAGTCCCTGTGAGTTAATTTCCCAGCGTCAGGACCGGCAGATGGATTGCAGATCCGCATCGCCCGCACCGGATGCGGATCCTGTCACAGCGCCGTGCTCTCGGCTCCAGAACACGCAGCATGTTTGCCTCTGATTAGGATTGCTCTTGCTTTCCAGCTTTCTGTCACCACGCTATTGTTTTATAACTTGATACCTAATTTATTTTAATGACAACAAATAATTTGGCAAGTGGTCTCCATCCTTGTTCTGGCAGAATTCTGCTCTAAGATTGATAAAGCTGTTAAGTTGGGAGGGAGGGAGTTGTTTTGTACTGTTCGGTTGGGATTTTTTTTTTTGTAGAAACCTAAAGACATCAAGGAAATCTTTGAAAAATCACCGCTGACACCCTCGCCTTCAGAGCTGTCAGTCAAAGGAGAACCTGCCATGCCAAAAGTGTTTATTGACAATGGGTAGCACATATAGCCAAGCCTGGCAGGGCTGGGAGACCGCTGCATCCCTCTTCCCTTCCCTTGCAGCCAGAGTGACAACGTCATCCTTTCGTCCCTGCTTCCTGCCCTTGGCAACCTGTCCAGGAGGCAAATCCCTCACCCCAGAGCAGGACCAAGTGCAATTGCTCTCCTTAAGAGGCTGGTGCATCCCTTAGAGGAATTCCCAGGGGTCTTCCCAACTGAAGCGAAGTTACAGGGAGATGCACAGGTTCGGCAGATGGGGTCTGGGTGGATCAAGTTGAAAGCCGGTGCAAAACCAGCACCTGCTTTTGCAAGCACGACCAGAAGTGACCCCCTGAAGCTCAGTTGCTGCCTCAGCAACAGCTTTGGTCTCAAGCCCCTAAAACCCCTCTGCAACAAACCTCCGCGTTGCCCTTTTTCCACACACAGGGTGGAACTCCCACTAAAGCTTCCCATCTGTGTGACGTTGTGTTTGGAGACTTTCTGCCTTTCTGGGCGTCCCCATGGCAGAGCTGCCAGGAGGCGGCTGTTATCCTGCATGCACCAGGGACACCCCATCAGCCTCGATCCCCCTGGTGCATCCCAGGACATGGAAACAAGTACAGGATTGAATTCAGCTCCCTACAAACAACTGGCATTAACATGTACTACATGCAGCAGCAGCCTTTACAGTTTGCACAGGTCAGACAAGAAGCAGAAATAATGTTTCTAAGAGGTATTTTCTCCTTCCTACATGAGACATGGCTCTGACCTCATCCTGCCCGACCTCCGGGCCATACCGGTTTGTTCAGCCTGCAGATAGACTGATGGTCTGCAGAGATCCCCTCTCCTGGAAAAACACACTTCTTATTTTTTCTAGGGTCCTGGAGAACCTCTAGTCTTATTTCGTATTCCGATAAGTAAAAACAAAGAGCCCAAGCGGAGCAAAACCAGATGCATTAATTAAACAAACACAAACTCTATGGTCCCAGCACGTCCCCAATGCGAAGTTGGCTCTGATTTATCAAGACACATTTGGCTTGTGAAGCATGAGGCCAAATGTCTCAACATCTACAGCTCTCTGCTCACAGTACTTGAGTTTTCCGTGCTGGTGGTGGGCAGGCAGGAGCTGCCCTGACATGATGCTGGTTGCCCATGAAACAACCGCTCCTTGTCCTCGCTGGTATGTGAGCCCACGGCCAGCAAACCGAGTGGGACACACCGATAGCACCGCCACCCAGCAGAAACCAGCTTCTCTGCGAAGAATAACGCCTCTGTAGGGTTTCTTTTCTGTAGCTCTAAAAATAAAGCGACAAACAAACGGGAAGGGACACGTGGACTGAAGACAGCAGCGTGGGGAGCAGGAGCTGGGAGGGTGAAGAGGAGACAGTGCCTGGAGGTCTGGCTCTGGGATTCACAGTCTGTTGCTTTAAAATTTGAAGACATATCCCTGGGGGACACTCGAAGGGGATGAGTAGTGAGGAAAAGATGAATCGCAGGCCAATGATAATAGTCATTATTAAGCCAGTCTCCTACTGAGGCCAAAAAGAGTTCACTCGTGTATTATTAAATCTTCCAGTATATAAGAGATTGCTGCAGTGGGGAACAGTCCTCCTCTCCGTGCCCGCTGGGGAGAGGTCCAGAAATGATGGTTACACTGCAGCAAAGGAGTTTTAAGCTAGAAAAATCATTCCAACCGGAAGGAGTTAAGCACTGGGAGAAACTGCTTGGGGTTGAAGCAGAGTTGCCCTGGAAATTCCCTCAGACCAGATTTGACCCACAGGCACTGCTGGGAGCTGCTGCTCTAGCCCAGGGCAGGAGGATGGACAGAACGACCTCCACAGGACCCTCCCAGCCCTGTTTTCCATCATTCAATGACAATAACGTATGTTTATCATGTGATGCCGGTTGCGGAGCTTCTTCACCCAGCAGATACATCTGTAGTGTTTTTTTCCCTAACACAGCTGCTGCTGTCAAATATATCGTGAAGGTAAAAGTTCATATTAAAATATATACTGATAATTGGGAAGGCTCAGATCATTGCCCACATTTTGCATTTGGGTTTCAGTGATTTCTGAATCTGCTTACTCTCTCAAGCATGCTGTATTTGTGGTTTATTCACAGGCAGAGCTGATAATTGCAGTTTCATATGGAAGGGAAGGCATCAGAATTCAATAATGAGTGTTTGATGGAAGGAGAATACCAGTAAGACAGAGGTCATAAAAACACCATACACAACCCCAGCTGTTGATCCATTTCCTCCATTGCTCATCATTGCAATGTCTGCTGGCTGAATTATTTCCTTTCTGTTTAAAGGAAGAGAAATGACCAAGTAACTGAAAAGAAATCAAGCCCTGCAGTGAATGCAAAAGCTTCTCCACTGAAAGAGCGTTTTTTTGTCTTGCAAGTGCAGCCCTGAGTCGAGCTTTGCTGGCAGACGGTGCAGGGAACCTGGCATTTGAGAGAGTGTAAAAATATAGGCCATGTCTAATTGCAACTATTTTGCCTGCTTGGGCTTACAGCAAATTGAGATGTTTTCAAGCAAAAGGCTCTGTTGCCATGATAGAGCAGGCCATAATTAAATGGGATCCTCCTCAATTAACTCCAAACTTATCTTGACCCCCAGGTGGTTAATTAGGGGCTGTCAGCCCTGTAAGGTGCCTGTGAAGTTGTTTTTAGCTGCACCTGAGGTGGCTGCAAAGCCTGAGCCCAGACTGGTTGGTGCAGAGGCAGTTTGGGGATGTGCTGCTGCCCCCTGTGATTATCAGAGCTGCATTTCCCATGCTGCAGGGATGCTGAGGATGCAGCCCTAAGGCCCTGGCTGGATATGGTCACAAGCCTGGGCTCAGGATGAGGGAAAACATCACAGTCCCAAGGTCAGATGGGTATGTAACCTTCTCTTCTGGCTCTATCCTGACGGTATTTTTTACCTCTGCCTAACCTGGAGGGCCCGAGGAAGGACAGAATGTGCCGTCCATCCCCTCTTCCCCCTTGTCCTGCTTTACAGCCAGGAATTTCTGTGTTGCTCCTTAGGCAAGGGGTGATTTGGAGTCCTCTGAGCGATCGTCAGGAAGGAAGACAATAATGATTTTAAATGAAAATAGTTACAAGTGGGGAGTTGCTGTGTCGAGACATAATTCATTTCAGACTGCCTGTCTTGTAGCTGTTTGCCAATTCCTTCAGCATGTAATCTTCCCATTTCCTACAGGCGAACTCTTTTTTGCACACTTGTAATTAGACGCATTTTTTTTTTCTGCTCTCTCTCGCTAACCTCAGGCTCCAGGCTTGCAGCTTCCGAAAGTAGCTCACATCCCATTATCTTTTTTTTTAAGTTTTATTACTCTGTTCTGCAGGGGAGAGGAGGGCTGGGGAAGGCGATAATGCAGAGAGTTGGAAGGGAATGCTTTGGCCACAGTGTCCTGTAGCTGTTTGGGAAGGAGATGGGAGCCAAGAGAGTGGTTGCAAAGGGTCGGGGACCGACTGTGCTGAGATGTGAGATGTGCCCAGTGGCACCAGTGAGGAGTGGGCGGCTGGAGGGTGGGAGAGAGCTTTGCCATGGGAACAGCATCGTCTCGGGGAAGATTTCGGCTGTGGAGCTGTCTGCTTGGCTTGACCGAGCAAAAACCTCGAGCAGAGGCGGTTTCCCCTTCGTTGCTTTGGGGATTTGACATGATTACATACATTAACTTGTGGCTTTTCTCTTGTAATTGCTGGTTACTTCCTATAGATGTGTATGCGTGGATATACACACTCGCATGCATATCTATCTATGTATGTGTATATATATGCATATATATATACACACATAGATGGATGTGTCTGTGTATAGGTACAGAAGTATACATAATGATATTATTGGAGTTAACACACAAATCAGGTCCCATCGAACACCAGCTATGGAGAGTCTTAAAATATGCCCTGGGTGGTCTGGGGAATGGAACGATATTTATCTGCCTATTTCTTATCTATTTCCCTCGACATCTGAACTCCGCTTTTGCAGACCCTGGGTAACGGATAAAGTCAGGACCATTGTCTCGCGGGTGCCTGGGAGGAGGGAGGGGATGAAGGCTCAAACCATCCTCATTTCCCAAGCAGGGGCAGCAGGAACCCGTGCCCAAGCTTCCCCTGGTGCGTGTATGAGGTGGTGTGGGATGTATGCCAGGTTACAAAGAACCGGGATTTTCAAGATTCGAAGGTAATTGCCCCTGGTTTGTAGCCAGAGAGCATTTTTTTTTTTAGTTTCATAAAATACATGTTGTAGGAGGTGCAAGAGAAATGATGAATTGGTCTGATATGGAGGAAGAGAACCATGTTGAGGTGATGCTCATTGGGTATCTAACCTGAAAGCTGAAATCAAAACAAGCACATATGGCTGGGCTGGGGTCAGAAGTACCTGCTTGGCTTGGTGGAGGTAATGAGGACGAGACACATGGTCCCAATTCATGTGTGAAGGAAAGTGGCCAGGTATGCTCTGTTGTCTTTGCCCTAAATGTTATGCAAATCAGAATCTTATTTTGTGCGAAAATAGCCTGAAAAAAAAAAAAAACACCCTGAAAATATTACTATCTTCTGATTTAATAAAATCCCATTGTCTGATGTATCCTGAAGGTGGAGAGGAGACATGAAAGGAGAATTACTAGCTGAGTGCTCAAATTTGTTTGCACAGTTTTTATATTATATTAATCCCATTCCTTAGGGGTTCTACGGCTCATCCACAGGGGCAAAGAAGGATTTATTTCTGACCCTTTTAGCATGATTCAGCCCCTGGGTTGTAGATTTTTTTTTTTTTTTTTTTTTTAATTTTTTTATTTCCTCTGAAACAGCAGAAATTTGACACAGCTAGAAACAGGATGTTGAGCAAAGCACTTATGCTCCTAGTGGTATTAAAATCTCTTGGATGCCTGGCAGATAGATCATTCCTCCATGCTCTGGGTTAAACAAACTGTCTGATTTAGGGTGCAGAAATGACTTCTCTCAGGTCAGAAGGGTGAGGACTTCGGAGCATACACAGGATCACTGCGGATTTCCCCCAGCAAATTCCCTGCTATTGCAGGAAACTTGACATTAGTGATGCTCTTTCCCATCACAATGGTGGGTTTGAGTGTTATAAGGTGCTGGGAGGTTTCTGTAATAGCGATGGATGGGAGATGTGGGGAGCAGGTGCCATGTGGACCTCTCTGGACTAAATGCCTCTTGTATTCCTGAAAAATCAAGGAACTGACGTGCATGTTGCATGTGGCCCATTGGAATCTTGTGCTCCCAAAACCTTTCTTCCTAAGTGACCCTGTTGTCTTTAACATGACCAACAAGGGTTTCCTGAATGTCCCTTTCCTGATTTTCCCTAAATCCTGGACCTGAGGGTGCCTCCCGTGCCACGGGTGCTCTGCCCACCTCACCCTTTGCACCAAGCTGTGTGGGTTCCATCTCCCCCAGCAAACTTCAGTGGCATCACACAGCAGACCACTGTAAATCTTAAATCTGAGCTGTTCAGATCCATAGGGTGATTTAACTGCTGCTGGCTAAGAGCGTTGTACCGGGCACCCGTGCCGAGATAACTCATCAGACAAAATATTAACCTGGCTGCAGCTGGAGCCTTTGCCATTTGACTTGTGATAAACTTATCAGCTCATTACAACTGGGCTTGGAGCCTTTCAAACAACTTGCAGGGGTTTTTTTTCCCCTTCAGAAAAGAAGTAGTAAAAAGGACAATTCAGGTTAGAGTTAAATGAAAACCCACAGATCTCCCAATTTAATCTGTGTCACAGGATCTCCAGTCCCCTGTGCAGCAACAGACCCTTTGGGGACCGGCTGAGGCTCGTACCACGCACGGCTTGGCTCCGGCGAGGTTTTGACAGGCTCCGAGGATTAGCCAGCAAAGTTTGCCTTGGGGAGCTATTGCCACAGCACAGAGCGCAGCAGCTCCTGGGGCTCCTTGTCTTTTTGCAAAGAAAAAAAACAACCCAGCACTGGCTGATTGCAGCCCCCGTGGTGTGGTACGGTTGGAAAGGGAACAACTTCACAGCTGGAAGGAGCCACCGACCTGCGAAATGAAACCCCTTGCGATGCAAGGGAACGCATTTCTGGAGGGAGTTCTGCATGCGATTGTGGTCACAGGGAAAATAAATCCTTCTTTGCCCCTGTGGGTGAGCTGTAGAAACCCCGAAGAATTGGATTAATATAACATAAAAACAGTGCAAACGAATTTGTACAAGCAGCTAGTGATTGTCTTTTAATATTTGACTCCAACACTACCGGTTGCTCTGTGCTCCTGAAGCAAAGAGAAAAGTTCATATGTAACCCTGGGATAGAGCAGGTAGTGAGGGAGAGGATTACAAACCTACCAAAACTTTTTGGTGTTCAAAAGCCATTAAAATATATTACAGCGAATGCAGATTTCATGGTTGTCTCTGCTGAATGACATACGGGATACAAGCTTTCATCTGGGTGGTCTTCGGTGGTCTGGTATCTCATCTCGTTCCGTCACTCTGCTTCACCCCGTTGAGCTGCAGCAGAAACCCAGGACTTTGCAGATCGTTTCACTAATACCGAGTGTGGGGGCTGGTTTGGTATCTTTATTTTATTATTTTTTTTTTCAAATTTATCTTCTTGATACCAGTCTTGGAACAGGGACAACACTGTCTTCCACAAATCTCAGCTCCAAATCACAGCCCATTTCCCAAGCAGTTTTTCTGCCCTGGGAACTTAGGCTAATCACAGCTTTTGCAACCCACCCACTTCTCATCACGGTCCTGCCCAATAATCTCTGCTCAGCTCCATGGAATCCCACGCAGGCAACAGGACTGGCCGTTTCCTTTTGCTAAAACCAATATTGTCACCTGATAGCCCAACAATCTAACAATGCTCACAGAAAACACGACCAAAAGTATTTTAATGTGGCTCTACAGAACGAACTGTGCTGTGTTACATTTCAGGTGCCACGTCTCTAGTAGGACAGAAGGTCTTTCAATACTTGAAGGGGGCTTGTAAGAGAGATGGAGACAGATCTTTCAGTAGGGCCTGTAGTGATAGGACAAGGGGTGATGGCTTTAAAGTAAAGGAGGGGAGATTCAGGCCAGACATGAGGAAGAAATTTTTTACAATGAGGGTGATAAAACATTGGCCCAGATTGGCCAGAGAGGTGGTGGATGAACCATCCCTGGAGACATCCCAGGCCAGGCTGGACGGGGCTCTGAGCAACCTGAGCTGGTGAAGATGTCCCTGCTCATGGCAGGGGGGGCACTGGGGGAGCTGGGGAGGTCCCTTCAACCCAAACTATTCTGTGATTTTGGAAGGGTAACAAAAAGGGCTGAAGATGTGAAAGGGCTTAAAACGAGATTGTGTAGTTTGGAGAGGAGAAAAGTAAAGGGTGTTTTGAAGTGTGTGTATAAAGCACGGAAAGAAAAGACCTGTTCCATGGTCTTGCAGGCTTCCTATATTTACCGGTAAGGAGCTCGAGTGCCAGAGAGCAAAACGCAGCCCGGCGGGCGGCTTCCCCGAGCCCAGCACATGCTTAAACTCTTGAACCGCCAGCGATTTTCATGGCGTGGTGTAATCTATCCACCCCAGCCTTGCTAGGATGACATGGAGAGACAGAATAATTTTCTCCAGTTCAAGAAAACAGCAAAGTGCTGCTTGCACTAACACATTAGTGCTTAAATCCCTTCATTCCTACAGAATGAAATGGATACCGATAATTATTAATGGACAATAAACTTGCAGACTGGAAAGACAAAATTCATCTGACCGTGGACAGACTAGTATTTACAAATATGTCAGCCCAGTATAAAAAGTTCTGCTGAAATCGTATTACTAGCTGATATTTTTTGAGTAAATGTTCTTGAATATTGCTTTAGGGATAAGACGATCTCCTTATATCGGGCAAATTAACTTGTTCTGGGTATCAAAGGGTCAACAAAAGTTGGTTTTGGTGGCTGCTTCTTTGTGGCACTTGAAATATTATGATTGAAACAACATTCCAAGATGACTTAGGGATACAATGAAACAGCAATTTTCAAGTTAAAATGGTGATTTTTTTTTTTTCCCAACTATTCATGTTTCTTGGTAATAAATAAGTATTTTTGTTTGGGAATTTTGATTTTAAATATCAGTAGGTTTTGTTGTAATGTTTCTGAATGCATCCATTTAGAAGTTTCTGTACCATTTATTTGGTTGTTCCAACTCTGAATTCCCCTTTTTAAAATATTTTGGGATTAAAAAAAAAAAGACTTTGAAACACTGGAATTTCCAGTAAATTGAAATGCTATTTTTGAGTCACTTTGCCTGATAACTGCACATGTAACAAGCCCATGATGGGGCATAATTATCACACTGTCTTCATGGGCTTGTCCCTTCAGGTTTTTCTGGACTCTGGCCTGGATTTGGGTCCCTGGGAGCTAATTCCAGTGCAGTGCAATCCATTCAGCCCAGTTATCCCAGTAACGGGTGGGAGGGTGTTCCCAGCAGTGACAAATAAGTGGTCTTTGGGTCGGACTCTTTGTTCGAGCAAATTAGAGGCCACCAGCAAACAGCTTGGCCAACGTTTTCATGGCTGCACGACTTTGTTCCAAGGTTTCCGATCTCTACCACTGCAGATATTTCAAGGTCAGGTAATTGCTCGAGTTCTGTTTAATTGCAGAGCTGCTTTCTTTGCAGCTGACACTTTTCGGGCCACCACCGTGCCCTCACCAGCTGTTGGACAGGGAATTGAGAAGGAACATTTAGCACGGCCCAGGCTCGCTGCCTCCCTAGAAAGGAAAAAGAGGGGGGTTTTGGATGGGTGCCATTGAGGTGCTGTCCTGCAGTTCTCCACTCAAGGATGGCTAGTGACCAAGCCTGACCCATTCTGCACTCAGCTGACGGATAGTTACGGACAGCAAAAAAGGCAGATGGCTGAGAAGGGAACACATTTTGCAGCATGGGATTAGTGTCCTCTGGCCAGCTGGCTGTTTGTGCATACTTTATTCAGACAACTTTGAAATTTAGGGTAATTTATGTGTTCAATGGACCAGAACTGACTCTGGGAGCCTTAAGGGTCTTCCGTCATCCTGAGAATGGAACAGCTGATGCAGACATTAGAAATGACTGTTTTTACAGAAACCCCTGCTGCCACTTCACACTGCATCTGAACATTTTGGATAAAGGTAACACCACCCAGATCCTACCTTCCTCCCCACTCCGGACACATCCACCAAAGCCCTCTGCACAATTCTGCTTACCATTTAAAAAAAACCTTGCCATGTTGTTATTAGGAGGATTGTTCTTATGTTTCTCTTGCTTACTTCCAAAAGACAAACCAGATCTGGATTTTTCTGAGAAAACCTGCTCTTCTGAGATGGGATCTGGATGGCCGAAAGGAGAGGCAGACTCAATCTTGGGTGCTCCTGCAAATCAACCTCTGTGCAAACAGTGAGCCAACCTGCTGAAAATTGTCACTTCTGTAGTGCATTTTTAAAAAAAATGTGATTTTCTTGCATTGCAGCAGTACCCCAGAGGAACCTCCCAAGCCCCAGGGAACTCTGACACTGAGCGTTTAAAATTCAGCTCCAACATAAAGCCAGACATGAAGAGCTCAGCCCATGTAGGAGCCAGAGCAGCCTCCTGGGGTGGGTGTTACAAGAGCCTCCCGTCTTTGCCAATCCACAGAGGTCACGAGTTGTCACAGCCAGCAGCTGCAGAGCCTGTGCTCTTTGCTTCAAGCTGTTACAGCTTTTAACTGAGGAGTGGATTTACCAGGGACGAGAAAAATGAGCTTTAGCTCTCCCATTAACTATATCCTCT
Source organism: Pampusana beccarii (assembly GCA_013399365.1). Lineage (NCBI taxonomy): Eukaryota > Metazoa > Chordata > Aves > Columbiformes > Columbidae > Pampusana > Pampusana beccarii. The sequence goes on along the minus strand of VWYH01002308.1, from coordinate 893,135 downwards.
TGCTCCCTTGGCAGCTTGCACAGTCAGCTGCTGCCCACCAGCTCCACTGGTGAGAAGCCACAGCACCAGACGATGATTTTTCTGTAATTTTGTAGCACTTATGAGCCCCACCACATTGGATCCTGCATCTGAGGGGGCTGTCTGAGTGCTGATATCCCATTAAGAGCGACTTTTTTGCAAGGCTGAGGTCTTCTCACCAGCCTCAACATCACACAGCCCTGGCAGTGAAGCAGGATCCCCAAGAGTTTAGTTTGAGAAGGTGGTACATGCATCCTGCTGATCCTCTGAGCATCAGATATGTCAGTCCCTTTGGCTCCTTGCATCCCTCCTGACTCTGCTTGCAAAGGAGCTACATCACGATGAGAAGGTGTCTGCAGGTCTACTGCAGGGAAAAGCTGGGTCCTGCTGGGCACCTCCCTCCTGGCCAAGCTGGGTGCTGGTTGCGCTGACCCTCACTAGTGCCTGAATCACAGCCCTGTTTCTTCTTCATACCCTAGAGCTGCTGAAAAGGGAGAAGAAATAGCACATGTAAAAGGTGGGTGCATAGTCCTGGCTGCAGGATCTTTTTACACGAATCTGCAGCAGTTTGCAATGCAAACACTGGGACCGGTCCAGCTCCCATCACTGTTGATGGCAAAGGTTTATTGGCTTCAACAGGCTACAATCACGCACACTTTGATGCACGTGACTTTTTGTGATACCGTGTGTTTTAAATTTCAGCTTTTGCGTTCAAACCTCTTCTCTCTGCTTCAACCTCCACCCCTCAAACATTCAAGAAAGATAAACCAAAAATAGTAAGAACCATTGAAGTCAGTCCCTTTGGCTATACTGTACCAGCATCTTAGCAAACAGGTGATGCCTGTATATTTCTGTCATTCCTTCATTAACTCAGGTTATTGACCAGCATCCTTTAAGAAAGCAGTCTGGAAGAGCTATACAATCCGGTACAGAGGGAAACGGAGGAGAAAAGCTGTGATGCAGGACTCCTTGGTCCCTTCCCCAGGGCCAGAGCTAAATGCCTCTGGTCTTTGTGCACGAACAGATTCCCCCACAGGAGCTTCCTGCCAGGCAGTTGTTATCGAGGTAAAGAGGCAGGACGAAAATAAAATTCCCTTTGTCCCTGATACATCCTCCTCCTTCTGTGTCTTCTTCCTGTGGCTATAACCTGACCAGACCCCAAACAACTGGCCTGGAAACTACATTTTCTAAGCAGATGAGTTATCTGCACCTGATCTGTCCACCTGCAATCTGCTCAGCCGTGGCCCCTTCTGGGCGCGGGTGAACCTTTTCTCCCCAGCTGGCAGCTCTGCGCTGACATTTTGCGTCCTGGCTGCGGCTCAGCTCTTCCATTTGCCTCCAGTTCAGTTTCTCTGCAGCATCGGAGCTGCTGCAGCGATGTCCCCACTTCGGGGATTTCCCTCCTTGCTTTGCAGAAGCAGACGGTCTCTGGTCTTTGATTCATCTCCTTGAGCCCCTGATTCCACCGGCCTCCTCTGCTGCGGCCTTCCTGGGTGCTCCTTGAGTCTCTTCCATCCCCTGAAGCTTTCTGGCCTGCTCCTCTGCTCCTCCAGCTCTTCCCTCACTGTGGTTCCCACCACCATCCCCACTGCCCTGCCAGGATCCCTTGGGCACACTTGGGGCAGATGCACCTCCAGCCCTTCTGATATGAGGATGAAACAGGGGTAGCTCCCTCCAGTTGACATCTCAAGTGTTAATCCAGCCCAGAAAAAAAAAATCCAGCCCAGAAAAAAAAAGATTTTTTTTTTTTAAAGAATCTTTTTGCCCTCTTTTTCTTTTTCTTTTTTTTTTCCCTTGTTTTGGTTTATATTTTTCTGAGCTGTTAACTGACATCTGAATGGGAGATATGAATATAGAAATTATTCTTTGCTGAAAGCTGCAGAAAAGCCACAACCCTCAGATCAAACAAGTTTTTGTGCCACAGCAAAATTAAATCCTTGTGATTTCCATATTCTTCAGTCAACAGGCTGGCGCCCGAATCGTTGCCATAGCTACTTAAGTACAGGCTGTCAGGAGCAGGGCGGCAGCGGGAGACACGCTGTCCGAGGGTTAAGTAGCTGTTTAATTATTCAACCCAATATCTGGCAAGCACTCCAGATTGACAAAGGGGGGTCTCCTGTGATCTCCGGCTGGATAGATCACTTTAACCCGTTCTCCTCCCTCCCCACGCGCTGCCTGCCCCGTTCCCTGATGAAAGAAAAAGTGGATTTACTTTGCTTTGCTTTTCATTTCATTCTCCTGCCCCCCGTTGCTTATTTTCCTCTGTCAAACTTGCAGAGTCTCTGTGTGAGTCAACGAGCGTGCTGGCTCAGAGGTTTATGAAGTGGGATAACACATCCTTTTGACACCAGTGCCCATCCCCAGCCCGTGCCTCAGTTTCCCCAGTTCCCAGAGCTGCAGGGGGTGGTGATGCTGCCTGGCAGGAGCCTTTGGCTGCAGAGACACAGGGACCTGCCTGTTCTTCCCAGGCTGCCCCGTTTGCTGGGCAGGAGGAGGTTTTCTCGCGGGAGGGAGGTTGCAGCACCAGGAACATCGTGCTGTGGTGTGGACACGACCTTGGGCATCGATCCTCCTGCTGCAGAACTGCTAAGTACAGCTGCAAGTCTAATCCCACAATGCTGCTGAGCAGGAGAGGATGGTGTTCGCTGCCTTGAGAACCTCCCCATGCTGTTTTTTTTCAACTTTGCATATACGGCATATTGGGAACATAGGCTGCTTTTTTCTTATGGAGCAAAGCAATGAAAACACTTGCAAAAAAAACCAACTATGCTACATTGCTCATCAAGACTCCCTCATTAAGGAGAGTTGTGTTTTCAGATGCCTTCCTGTCTCTTCAGCTCTCCTGTATTGTTTAACTCTAGAGAAACGTGGGCTCTCATACAAATTCAAGGGCTTTTTCGTTCTGGAAATCATATTAAAAGCATTGCCTGGCCAAGCTCCTTTGCCAAGCTGATTATTGTGTTATCCTGTGATCCGAAAACATTGGGGGTAAGGTAAGGTAACAGTGCAAAATCCACCACTTAGTCACCGCTGGACGTGAAAAACTGCTTTGGTTATCAAAGAAATATGTTGAAAGTGGACGCTGATAGCCCCTGGGGGTCCAGCTACCTGGCTGGTGCCAACAAAAAGAGACAGATTAATGAAGTCTATGGCCAGTTGCTTCTGTACTCTTTTCTTAACCTTTATTTTCCAGGCAGATAAAGGACAGTGCCTGGTTAATCATTTATCCATCTGCATAGCCAGCCTCCCTTTTCATATTCTTCTCTGGCCTCAGAGGAAAAATTAACGTATTTATTTTCTGGTTTCTCCCCCACAATCCTACGGAAGCAATTTTGGTCGCAATAGGAAGTCATGTCCCATCCAATTCAGTTAAAAAAAAAAAAAAAAGAAAGAAAAAAAAAAAGGAAAAAAGAAGCACGCTAGAGTGATTGGAAAGATCTGCTGGGGAGAAGGTGCTCCAGCCGGCCCTGGCCTGCTTTGAAATGTTTTCTGCTCTTGCATATTTTTAGCTACTGTCACAGGGTGATTTCCTTGCTGATCTGCTCGAGGTTCACGTTGCGTTGCTGAAAAGCTCACTTGCTCCAGCACAGACCTCCAAGCTAGAGCACGTCTGACCGCAGATTTCCATCTGGATGGTTTTCTATTGTCAGGGGCCAGCTAGCAAAGCCTTTTCTCAGCCTTTTTGCAGACCGAAGTCCTGTTGGACTGGTGGCCTGACTCATTTCTGAGCACTTTCCCCACACCCCCTTGCTCGGTCAGACACCACCATCCACGCTCTGACATCCTGGCATCTCCAGTTTTGCCTGCAGCCCCCAACTCTTCCCCTTTGGTCACGTCTGTCACTGCCACACATTGTGCAGGACCCACATGGGGAGGGCAGAGATGCCCAGTCAGCTCTTTGGACAAGAGTAGCTGCTCGGACCACAGTGAGGTATCACCTGCTGAGACCCTGCCTCAGTTTCCCCATATTCACACTGCTGTGGCTTTTTATTTCCTTTTTTTGTTCATTTGTTTGCTTGTTCTTGAAATTATATTTTGTAAATAGTGTTGGTCACAAAGCTGTGTGGCATTGCAACATTCCCTATATAATATACCCTTCCTCTCTGTGTTTTCCTGAAAACTCATATCCCAGAATGATCATGAAATGTTCCAAGAAGAAATGCCAAGAATTTCTAGCAAATGTCCTGGTTCTTAATGTCTTGGTGTTTTGTTTTTCTATAAGTAATAAAAATGAAGAATCATTTAAAGCCTTTATTAAGTCTACTAAGCTGGGTTAGCTTTCACCGCCTTCTGGTTTCTTGGGCAGGCTGACCAAGGTCTCACTAATTTTAGTCCACAAGCCACCTTGGCCTTCTCTGTTGAAAAGAGAAAGATATTGGATATTCATATGGTAAAATCTCCTTCACTTGACAGGATATCAGAAACACAGTGTCCAGGGGATGGGGCAGCACCCTGATCTCCTGGGCTGTATTTGGATATTTGAGTTGTAACATGGCACTTCTATGATTAGAGCGTGGATAAATGGTGGGGATGGTACAGCTGAGTGCAGATAACACATGTGCATCATCTCCAAGGGTCTTCCCAGACACACTCGTGCACTCTGTCACTTCTTGTTTTGTCGATGGCTTCTCCTTAGTTGAAACCCAGAATTTAGCGACAGAAAAATGTTCTCCAGGTGATTTATCTGGCTTCAGCTGAGCTATGGCAGCTCTGCACTTATCTGCTTCGTTTGGGCTTGTTTAAAGTTCAAATAAAACGACATTTTCATTCTGGACGTTGGTGGCAGGAAGGGTGATGGGGCTGTGGTGAATGTTCACAGCCGGCAGGTCCATCAGCAAGGGCCGAGCGACAGCGCTGGCACTGGGCGGTCATTTGAGCCTGTGTTTTCCATTGCCAAAAATGACTCTGGCTTTTGGGTGCTTTGATTTACTGCAGCCTATATTCAGAGACATGAAAATCCTCAATTACAGAGGTGAGGAAAAAATGCTAACTGTCAGGAACTGGGTCCATTGGGGTGTTTTATTGAGCACTGGCTTTGTCGGTAGCACTGGTCCTTGCACTCACTCCAGTCCCAGCCCAAATGCCCACATGGTTTTCTACACCAGAAGCCTGACCAGCACTTTGGAATCATTTAAAGCCTTCCCAAAGTGGATGGGAGTTTCCTGGTGGTATAACAGCAACCTGGGAGGTAACAGACATCACAACTACTGCTTCTGCTGCCCCCGGACAGCTGATGGGACCTCTGAGAAGGGCAAGATCTCACTTCTACTTTGCTGTCACTATGTCACTTGTCAGCTCCCAAAAGGGCAGGTTTTTCCTATGCAACATTGAGCTGTGAAGGTGCATCACCCAATACTGCTTAAAACTTCTGGGTTGGAAAAACCGGCATCACCTTAAATCAAGGAGGGGGGCAAAAAGCCCTTCTGATTTCGCTGGAGAAACCAGACTAGCGGTCCTGCGAGCACGCCAGCATGTGGCTGTGTTGAGATTAATTTGCTTAATTGTTGCATGCTGTTAGCAACAGTTACCATGTTTACTGGTTGAGTCAGTAATGCTTGTTAAAACCCTAATTCAAAGGGAACTCAAGTAACGAAAAAAGAGCCTTGGAATGGTCTTCACATTAGCTACTGTTGCTTTGCTACAGCAAACACAACACTGTCTTCCCCATCTAGCAGGCTCCTGTTCGGGGCAGTATCTGTCCTTTGTGGACAAGGCCTGTGCAATTTCACGTTGTGAAAAATGTGACTTTCTGCCTCCCCAAACTGTTATTTCTGGATGTAACACGCAGAGGCAATAGGAAATTGTCCCCCTGCCCATTGCCATGGCAATGCAGTCCTGGGGCTCGTGTCTCCCACCCTGCAGTGGGAGGATTTCTCTGGCTCCAGAGGAATGTACGTTGTCCCTTAATATCCTCTCAGTTCTACCTTACTCTCTGGAAAGATGTCAGATTAATTTGATGAACACGTATGGCGAGAGCCCTTTCTTGCATACATGTTCAAAATGCAAATAGAGAGCCTAACTGCTTTGTGGCATCTATACATTTCTCTCCCCCATCCCTTTTCCTCTGGATGGGGTCAATGAAGAGGGACCAGCGCTGCTGGTCTGCCCTGACACACAAGGGGTGCTCACGGCAGCTGAGGACAGGACTGTGGGTGCTCCTTCTCTTCTGAGTCTGATTTGGTCAGCTCTTCCCCCTTTGCCATCTTGGCACGAAGGTGGGAAAGAGTTAAAAGTCATTAAACAAGCAACATGTAACTGATCCAGTTTAAGCCTAATCACCTGATAGCCGATGGCTGTAAAATGCAGGAGGGGAATGGGTGTATCTATATATAATGAGAGCTCGCTGACCTTCAGTACATAGGGTTTGGGATCCTAGAATTTCTGCACAAATGCCTGTTTCTTACTTGTTGGCACACGTCCCCTTACTTGTCCATTATCAAGGCATCTGCATTACTGGCAAGCCATATTGCTCCTTCCTTGGCATCACCTTGTTCTGTCTCAGAGTCAGAGTTAAGATAGAAACTTGATCTGATCTGGTGTGGGAAGATGCATGGGCTATTATAACACTATCTGTGAATCCAAGGCAGATATAGGCATATATGTCAAAAAGTCATTCAAACCACCGTGTCTATAGGGCTGTGTGGCTCTGACTCCCTAAATAGCTACAGGAGACAGTTAGAGGCTGCAATCACCCTTCTCTTTTCTACACATGCTAGTTTAGTTGTCACACCTACATCTTTAACCTCCTTTAACCACAGAGGATGCCAGAGTCTTTCAGCATTAGGCACCATGGCAGGTGCTTAAATCCATTATTCACAGCAGAATAACCGGGTCTTTTTAATAGCACAGAGGCAGGTGTCCATTAAACAGGAATGGGAATGGTTGGGAGGGTAAAGCAGGGGAAGAGGAGAACTTGAAACAAGGAAATATGCTTAGAAATTTCCCTGGTGAGGAGTGATGTCTCAGAGCAAAGGCAATGCCCTTGGAAGCTGCAGCATCCCTCTGGTACAGCACGGGACAGTGCTCAGATGTGCACATTTTTGTATCTGGATTATATTTGTTTCTGTGGGACCAGCTGGGATCTGAGAGCTGATTTTCAGTTGGGAAAACCACTTATTGTATTGGATTGTCAGGGAGTCAGAAACTACATTAATAACCCCCCACAGACCTCATAAAACCAGAGGGATGCTGCCAAAGGAAAAGGACTGTGTTCACAGTTTCAAGAAGAGTGGAGGAGGAATCAAAGCTTATGACGCAATTTTGTGTGAATAAGGTCAGAACATTTTGTTTTGGCTGCGTGAGTGAGACTTTCACAATGGGACACAATGTTGAAATATTTTGACTTTTTTTTTTTTTTTTTCAGTAAAGGAGGTAAATCCCAGAATCCAACTGCTCTGTGACTCCAAGCTGAGCCGGGATCTGAGTGAAATGGTACAGTCCCATGAGTGCAGTCAAAACCATCATTCCCAGTTCCAGCTGAGTAGAAGAAATATTGATCCTGAATCCATTCTGCTCTCACAGAAGACTGGGTGCTCCTTAAGCTCTGCCCTCGAAGACAGCTTCATCATTCTTTTATTAGAAATGACTGAGGTGTACACTAATATGCAGCCTCCTATTGCATCTGAAAGCCCTGCTCTGCCTTCAGTGAGGAGCAGACTCCCACAGCACCTGGGAAGAAGGTGAAGAGGTACCTGAAATTCGGGACAGACAGATCCCAAACACAGAGCTGCCCAGTGCTGAGGGGAAGAGCTTTCCTCACCCTTCTACCATGGGAGGGGACTGATGGAGGAGATGACCCCACCTCCTTACTTAGCAGGATGATTTCATTTCAGGAGGGAAAAATGAGCTCATGAGGACTGCCAGTTTCCCTTTCACCTTCCCTCTCACTCCTCGTGGACATAGGAAAGGGTAGGGGAGGGTTCGACTCATGCTGGAAGTGTTGGCCAGCCGAGACGAGCAGAAGAGGCAAGAAATCTGCTGCGGACCGTGTCCAGCAGCCGCCAGCTCAACCCTTGGAGGGAGGGTGAGCAAAGCAGGACCTGCGCACCCAGCCCCACAGCTACTTCTCTTTGTATCCAGCTTGGCCCACCCTTCATCTGAGGGGAGGGGAGAAGTGAGAGTCTAAAACCTCATTATTACTCATCACGGTGGCTATTTCTCACACAGTGATTTAACACCGCTCTGTTAACCATGCTCTAATTCCTGCGGTGCCTCTCACAGCTCGAGTTGGACGTGGTGGGATGACAGGGAGCTTGAGGCTTCGCAGGAGGAAGCTTTGAGTCAGAGCCTCAGCCGCTGCGAGTCCTCCTGGCTGTGGGGATTTCAATGTCCCATCTCAGGACCAAAGTTGGCAAGGGTCTTTTGAAGCGCAGATGTCTCGGAAAAGCAACAAATTCTGTTTAAATGATAGTAATAAAAGGAAAACAACTTTAGGAAATACACGTAAACCATCCCTAATCACAACCAGGAAATCGACTTTGCTAGCGAGGAGCTAGGCATGTCTCTAATCTGGGGCTCGGGGTAGGAACAGAAGAAATGTAGAAGGAATCAATTTTTACCATGTTATGCTGAGCCTCCCACTGACAGACACGAGCCAGCTGCCAGTGTCAATGCTTCAGGCATAACCTGACCAAACCACTCTGCACTTTGGGGCCAAGATCCACCACGGGACATCCACAGCTCCAGGGAACTCCATCCTCCTGGAGACGAAAAGCAAATGCAAGGGACATTGGTGGCATAGTCGGTGTGGGCAAAGGATGTCCTGGAGGTGATCGTGCTTCTGGATGAGGCCACTGGGAAATGAGTTTCCTCTCCCCTTGGTGACACCTCATTCAGTGACAGTGTTGAATTATAGTTTTTGGCTCTGGATCTCCCAGCTCCATAGCCTGACAGCACCGCTGTTGTGCTTCTGCATCCTCACATGCAAGAGGAACCCCAACTGAGTGCGGGTGGTTTGACCATTGACTCTCTTCCTCTATTAATTCTTCCTCCCTATAGACCTTTCCAGTCTTCAGAAAGAGCAGAAGGCAAGGAGAATCCATCCAAGGTGGCCACTTTGGCTAATCAAATGTCCAGAACATGCCCAGAGGACTGACATACCACTGCGATATTTTGGAGAGGTGCCAGTAATATGGTAAAACACCCAAACCGGGAAACCTGAAACATTCAAGCAGATACCGTGGTTCAAAAAACCAATCTGGTCAAAAAGTCGAAACACTGTGTAGTGTCAGAGCAACAGCAACAAGCTTGTTCTGGAAAGAGAGATCTAGTTCAAATATATTCTATACGGCTATATGTACTCACGCATATATAAACGTTGAGATCAGCACCGGATGGTGTTTTTTATTTAGTTTCACGCTTTGTTAACTTCTCTAAATTATGTGNTTTTGTTCCTAATTACCAAAATAAAAAAAAAATACATATATTAAAAAAAAAGGAAAAAGAAAGACAGAGTCAAGTCTGTGGAGCAAGCTGGCACCACAACGAAGCAGTCGTCAGCTACACAATGCATCCTTCTTACATGAAATATCAGAGGCAAGTTGGAGGCTGGAGAGATGGAGGAGTTAAGGCACATGGTTGTAGGCAGCAGAGGAACACACTGACAAAGATAGAAAGAGGTCTTGAATATTTCAAAAACCCTGAAGGAAATGTCAGACATATTGTGAGGGTAATCATCCCTGCCTTCTGGTTTGGGTACTTGGAGGATTTATATTGCTTTGGAAAAACAAAAAAGCAAAATCTGCAATGCTTTTTTTTTTGTTTGTTTGTTTTGAGTAATTTGCTATATCTTAATAGGTACAAAGCAAAGCTCAGGACTCTGTCGGAGGCTTATCTTTAACAGGAAAACTGTAGCTAACCAGAACCTTGAATGGCTCAGGACATGTGGTTTGTTCTCCTATTGTGCCTTTACCCAAGGTTCAATGTTGCTTTTTAATATGACAATTGAAGATGGTTTTTATTCAATTATTGCATTAGTGGGAGTCTGAAGCAGGCTCATGATTGCCGGGGTTATTGCTGTATGAGTTAATGTTCACACCCCTTTCGGGTGTCCCAGAGGAGCGCTGCAGGCTTACGGCCAAATTTTATTTTGACTTGGATCCCAGTGTGCAAGCCAACTGTTTCTGCATTTCATTTCTGTCATATCCTGTACATTAAAACACCATTAATTCAAACCTTTTGTTTCTAAGAACAACTGTGCTGTAAAACAGCAATAAAAAGCTGCCAAAGTTCTCTTAAACCAGTGTAATATCATGTTCATTCATGCAAACTGGGATGTAAAAATTTTGAAAAATAAAAAAAGAGCAAATATGTTTTTGTCAAAAACACACTACAAATAATATTTCTTTCCTCCTCAGCTTTGCAATGGGATGTGGGGGGCATGAGTTCAAGAGCAGGTTTCTCCCCACAACCGTGGGATTACACAGCACCTCCTCCCCGCCCCCACTTCAACCATTAAATAAAGAACAATCTGTTAAAAGATTTTCATGTGCTGTTGTGAAGCGCATTAACCTCAGCCTTGTGATGTAAGTTGCTCTGTACTACTGGCATTGGCTTTTTGCTGGTAACGCGAGAGCCCGTTTCTGCGTTATTTTTACCTAATTGCCGGGTGATTTGGGGAAGTCTCCCAGCAGAGAGGGGTGCTGGACCAGCCCAGGTCCCAGCAGATGCTGCCTGCATGGTGAACACCAAGGAGACACCTTCAGAGACACGTTCCCGGGGATGATCACAGCCAGGAATCACGAATATAGTCATGAGTCCTACAGTTTCCTCATCTCCGTGTGGAACCCGACAGTTTTATCTGGCACCATGCTCGTTGCAGGGTTTAATTATTATAGCTCATGCCTGAGAGGCAGAAAAGGCAGCAAAGAGAGTTTTCTGAAAAATTGTGGGCTGAGTGGGGATTTGTATCAGACTTCTCTGAACATCCCTTTTTTCCTAAAAATGCCTCATGCAGCACCTGCTGGCCACAGGGAAGGGAGCAAACGCTGCCCGGACCTCATGTTCCACATCCCTGTCCCAAACGCGGAGCCATGTCCCTTGTCACAGAGGTGCTGTTGCCAGCTTGGCACACGGCATTCATCCCTCTCCGAACCAGCAGCCCCAGCCACCCTGCGCTTCGCACCCTCCTCCCAACTTTCTCCTGCAAAAGTCTCAGCTTTTAAATTTGTGGTGGGACCAGCAGGGAGTTTCAAGCAGCGTGATACGCCTTCCTGCTCCACCCAAGCAGGATCTGCTTCCTCGGCTTCCCAAGCACCTGGATGGGCTGAATTCAGAACCGCTTTCCTCTCTTCATGGTGCATTTGGGATTATGGTGATGATGATTATGGCCAAGAGTCAGGACACAGGCACCCTCAGGCATGCGGCGGGGCTCCTGTCACCCCCGTGCAGGGACTGAGTGCTGGGTTGGGCTCCTAAACCAGAGCAATGTGCTGTCTCACAGGAGTCCCCCATCCCTTGAGCAATATCCCATCACAGGTAAAACAGTCCTGGAGCTTTTCAGGTGCAGCAACGGCTACCATCAGCTTCGCTATATGGACAAGTGTTTCTTGCACGTCCCTTATTTCTCCAGAGCCAGGGCCTTTTGGCAGTCTGGATTGAATATTTGTGAAACAAGACATTAGAAAGTGGAAGGAGGAATTAAGAAGCAAAATCTTGCAGTGGTCCTGGGAGGGTGTCTCTGGTGCCAAGAGCCATGGAGGCCACAGGAACAGCACCAAGCCTCTCTCCAGGCTGGTTTTGGAGGTGCCTTCAAGTAAGTTTACACCATCTAAGGAAAAAGTAGACATCAAAACATCAAGACTGCGTGACTCAGCTCATACCACTGGATCAACCTGCCATTACCAAAGCAGAGCCTGAGCATCCTTGCAAACAGGTTGGACTCCTTCATCACACACTCTCTGTCTTTTATTTCGGAGGTGATCAGGGAATATTTTCAGTGGAACTTAAAACACTGTAAATCCAAGCCCTATGTTGCTCAAAGTCAGCTCGGAAAGAAAGAAAGGGAAGAAAAATAAATCCAATACCACCAGGAGAGAGGGAAAGATCTTTTTCCAGGCCACAAATTCTAAAGATACCAGACAAATTTATGAACTGGTGGTTAAACCAATGCTCACGGAGTCCAAGATACACCATGAAACAAGCTTAAATGTATAAATGAGCTATGTTTTGGGTAGGATATTTTCCCCCCTTTGCTGTAGCATTGTCTCTAAAATTTCCCAAATCACATCCTGATCATTCTCTCTCTCCGCTCCGTGGCTTAAAAGCCTTGTTTTGGCTCTGACTGCAAGGAATAATATAGCGGAGAAGGGGAGGGAAAAAGAATCTCCATCAGCTGCTAAACATATAAACCTGCAGATTTATTTAGTAGTAATAATCCCTGAAGGAGAAACATATTCAATACTTCATCATCTGAGAAACTGCCCACATCTGTTCAGAGACAGCAACAGGCGGTCAGGAGCATGTGCCAGCAGCAGCCTGGAGGCAACCTGTTGCTGCTGCCCTCCCCCTGTCCCGCTTCCAAACCCTCTCAGCCCGCCTGTACCCTCAGAGATGTTTCTAGATATTTCCCTTCTTTGTGGAAATGTCCTCTGCTTTGGTGCAAGCTCTCCTCAGCTGCTGAAGTCCTGGCGGGGAAATATCCCGGGACAAGGAGCTCTCGAAGAAACCCTTGGACCGCTGAGCATCCTCCCCAGGGACCCGCCGGCCAACGCCGCGTGTTTGGGGCTCATTGCAGCGTTGGTTGCAACTCACTGCGCTGTTGGCCGTGCTCGTTAAAAAAGTCATCCGTCACCACTTGCACTTGGCGGGAGACGTGGGAGTGTCGGGGAGGCAGGAGCACTTGGCTCCTCTAGTTTGGGGGAGAAGTGACCTTTTCTTGGGCATGAGCCATTTCTGAATTTCATTCAAGGATGTGAACACAGCCGGAGGATCATCTGCTGCACATGAAGAGGATGGGCTGCAAGACAGGGCTGCTGGGAGCGGGCCGGGGGCTGGTAGCCAGGGTGTCTCCTCTGGGGTCAGTGCTAATGAGAGCCCAGGAGAAATTAAGGAGTCAGCAGGGAGTTAGGCAAGTGCGTGGCTCGCAGGTCGGGAAGTTCGTGTCTCCATCTCCAGGAGCTGCAGATGGGGCCATGGGTCTAGAAAGCAGCATCCCGGGATGCAGCAGCCCGTGTGCTGCCCTCCCAGACTCTGTCCTTCCCGGGTCCCTGTCCCATGTCCCTGAGCTGCAACAACACGTCCCTGGGGCTCAGGAGCTGCTGCTTCCACTCTGCTGTTGTGAGGCTGAGGAGAAGCAAGTGCTGCCTGTTGGTTCCTGAGCATCCGGACCCAGAGCCATGAAAGCAGCTGGTTTGTACTTTAATTTCAAAAAATTTGGTTGCCACATGCCGTTTATGCTCCTGCGGTGTTATCAACAGTGAGGACCATGTCCGAATGATACTGCAGAGCTGAGCTAAACTATTTCCAGTGCATCATTCATGGTGATTTTGTTCCCTCTAACTTTTCAATTCCTTCATTAACACAAGTACAGAAATGGTCTTAAATCGTTCAAAGCCCGATTGCATTCAAGCCAACTTCCTTTTGGCTTGCAAACTAATTTTGTTTTCATTGGAAAAATGGATCCTGTTCATTTAATTTTCCTCACACAAAACAAAATATGTGGGTGGAGGAAATGGGACAGATTGGCAAATACTTTGACTGATAAAAAACAATCATTTCAACATTATAAGGTTTTATATGTGCAACAGAAGCCATAAGAAAGTCATTATTAAATAGTTACTGCAGATATCTGCAACTGCAAGCATTGATAGAAATGTGTATAAATAACCAGTATTCTGTGCTAACTGCTGGAAGATGGAGACTACATATTATACCAATTGGATTTTGATAGACACTAGGAGATACTGAACAGGGAAACTACAGGTTGATTAAATGATGATGTTGATATGCACTATACAGTTGATGGGAAAACAAGTTTCACCCAACTCCAGAAAGCTTAACCAAAAAAACCCAAAATCTTGATATACTTCTTAGAAACTACACATCAGGAAAAAAAGGAATTTTCATCTTCGGATTAAAAATTAAAAGAACACTTCTTGCCCCATATAGAAGTTTTCAGTCCGAAAAATAATCAAGGGACTTTTTATTTTTATAAAATCATTCTGAGTTTTTAACAGAAGTGAAAAATGTAAAAGTTAGGTTTAGTCATAAGCTTTATTTTCTTCTAAAAGTATCTGTCCAGAAGAATGCTATTCTACCGTTTTTACACAGAGTCCTGCAGTTATAGGTGCTGTAAGCTGGGCAATAATACTTGCAGGAAAGCGTTGCCTTTTCTGTGTACAGACAATGCTGGTGTGTGCTGTGGGTGCTGCAGAACTTCCAGGAGCGTTTGGGGCAGCATATGAGAAACTTGGAGCTTAGAGTCATAGAATCACAGAATAGTTTGGGTTGGAAGGGACCTTTAAAGGTCGTCTAGTCCAGCCCCACTCTTGGTCTTCTGGGCTGTGAGTCCCCAAGGTGCTGCTGGTGGGAGAGGAACCACAACTCCAGGTGTCATCACATCATGTCCATGTTGATGTCTTGCCATGGAACATGAAATGGTGACCTTAGATTTGATCCCTTGCTATGAGATACGTTCAACAGGCTACATGTTATGGATGATCCCTGCTCTGAGCCTGGGGCTCCACCACGGTGTCTGAGAGCATCTCCAGGCCAGCAAAGCGTTGTGTGGGGTGGGATCTACTGTGTGATACCAGCATGAATCTCCTGTTAAGGGCCTCATTGGGGAAGGTTTTAGGAGCTTCAGCTCAGGAAGAGATCCTGACTCCTCACCTCTGAGCTGGGATGAGTTCATTCTTCCTAACGACTTACCCACATCTCAGGTCAGGGAATTCTTGTGTGAGTCATAGTCTGCTGAAGCGGTTTTTCTCTCTCCCCAGATACCAATATTTTGAACAAGTCTCACTCTTTATTATCATGGAGATATAAGGGAAATATCCCACAAGGACAGGGGTAGGTCTGAACTGCATGTCAGAAAGTTTGCTGTTAAGATTACATGTGATGTGTGACCAGACTGTTTGGATCTGCGGTCGGGGCCCCAGAAGATGTGTGTGGTGACTGACCACATCCTCTCCGGAAGAGGAATGTTTGAGTTCATTGTGCTGGTGAAGTGCCGCAGTTTGATCGTGGGGCAGCTTCACTGGAGGTGGGAGAGGGGAAAGGGGCTACCGGGGCCGAGCTCCACCGTGCACACCCGGACACGGAGAGCAGCTCATTCGTCCAGGACGCACCGGACTCGCCGTATGGTGGATGCATCATATTTCTGTCTGCGATTTCCTGCATGGAAAAATGAGAGCCAAGAGCAACTGCTCCCACATCCCCTGGGGTGGTCCTAGCTGGGGCCAAGGCTACAGACGCGCTCGCGTCTCCCCGTCACCATCCACTTGTGGATGGCAGAGCACCATGTTTTGGAGGCTGCTGAGCCATGTATCTGCTTTATTCGGGTTTCTGATTTGTTTTCCATCGTTAATTCATCAGATACGTCTCTGGTGGCTCTTCACTCGGCTGCCTGGGCAGATGTTGGTAGCTGAAGGGAGCGCTCGCACCATCAGGTTACGTCAGGGATGCGATTGAGGCTTCTCTCTCTATTGGCCGGATGCGTCCTCTCATGCATCAAATTGCATCAAACTAGACATGTAAATAGTCTAAAGATAGCAAGAGGCACCGCTTCTCCTGGCAGGAAGCCTACGGTGTGGTTCGTGGAAGATTTCTGGAAGACTTTGCAAACACTTGGTTTGGTAACCAGACACTGTTGTGGCAGTTCCTTGGAAAACTGCAAGTTCTGGCTGCAGCGCTGAAGCCTCTATCTGCGGTGTATATGTGATAATGGATTTTTGTTCATTTTTTGCAGCCTTCTCCAGCCCTCTGACCTGAACATGCATGGTGGATGGTGCAAACTGGTTGCAATCACAACACACGATCTGAGCAATCTGCTCCGAGCTTTCACCATACTTTACAAACTAACTATAGCTTGATAGAGGGACCCTTCTAGCATTGTTTCTTCTGCTTTATCCATCAGGTCTTCATACTGCATGTTCTTGGGGCAGTATTGGTTTATGTCGCACAAGGTATGTTTGCATAGGAATTAGTGCACTGCTGCTGTTAATGATAGTGGGAATAACTGTGTGTGCTCCAGCAGCAGCAGCTGTTTGGCTGTGCTGGGAAGGTAAGCAGAGTTGGGCACATGCCAGACTAGCACAGTTGTCCTTATTCCTATCCTCAGTTTGGCTGGGTTACAGCAAACCCGAGCATTGCTGTGTGCCACTGAAACCGTGCCACGCAGACAGGCTCTCAGACCTGACTTTGAAAGTATGATACTACCAAGTATCCTCCTTGTCTAATTGTAATGCAATGTTTCAATTACTGCACACACTGCATCGGTTTGTATTCAGCCGTGTAAAATCCTCCCAAGTTTCAGTTTTCTATAGATTTATGAGGTTGCTCATGTTTTGTTGCTGGCTTGCTCTTTCTCCTCTCACTGGTGCAGTGGAAGCCATTTAAAACCTGAATCAAAAAGGTGAAGGTTAACTCCTGCAGTCACATATTGCTGTTTGTGGAGGTGAGGGTGTCTGACCTTAACAATAAATTGTATGTTTGTAAGAAAAAATTTTAATAACTTGACTGTATTTTATTATTGCCGATATAACTGCCTTGCAAGCCACTCAGTCTTGCCGTTTGTTCTGTACAACCTGAAGCTGTTGCAGGGCTGCAATTTATAAGGAAAGAGCAAATGTCTAAAAATCTGAGCTGATGCTGCGGAGCCGGTCAGTGAGTCAAGGAGCCAGGTCCCCTCCTGGCTGTGCCGCTGACTTGCCAAAAGTGATCTGGGTGAAATCACTTCGATTTGCCCTAAATCCCCACAGTTTATCTTTTTGTTCAAGATTAAGAGCTCTGTGTCACAGGGCTCCTGCTGTTGGGTGAGCAGGGACTCACTGGAAATCCCCAAGAAAGGCAATATGCAGGTCACTTTACCTGTAATTCTCTAGGACAAGCACGAGTGAAAATATTTTATCCTGTTACCTGGCTTCATCTCTGGATGTGACAGCACACAGTGCTGTGCCTCTTCGCTCGGGAAGTACAGCCCACACCACCCAAATTTTGGCATTTAAATAGGATTTCAGCTCTCTGGAAATCCCAAAATAATGAATAACCCCACGCCTCGGTCTCCCGTGTTGTTACAGTACGTGACCGTGATCCTCCCAGCTGCGTCACGGGCATTGCAGGACAAACTTCACCCTGCACACAGAGCGATTTCCAACTCTCAGACAGCAAAGGGGCATTGAAATGCAGAATAAAAACAGCTCAGAAGTTATTTTAGTGGTTGAGTCCCCTCAGCAGAGAAACCTATTGAGGAAAGGATGTAACCAGGCGCTGTTTGGTTCTCTGGGGGTTACAGGATTTCCCGGCTCTCCCCAGTTTGCCATCAGGGGAAGGAAAGCCGGGGCTGTAATTGTGTCCCGGCTTTAAAAGGACGATTGTACAGGGCTCTGCAGCTCG
Source organism: Pampusana beccarii (assembly GCA_013399365.1). Classification (NCBI taxonomy): domain Eukaryota; kingdom Metazoa; phylum Chordata; class Aves; order Columbiformes; family Columbidae; genus Pampusana; species Pampusana beccarii. The sequence goes on along the minus strand of VWYH01002308.1, from coordinate 875,564 downwards.
TCGGGGTGGAAAGGGTTGTCCATGGAACAGCCTCCCTACGGTTCCCCTGCGAGAGCCACGTGGTTCCGTTGACTTTTCACACCTAATTAAAGAGGAAAATTCACCAGGCTCATGGTTGACTTTCACAGGATCGTGGTACTGATCAGCAAACAGTGTTTCTGTGTTCAGGCTGTCGTTACTTTCGGGGCCCAGGGTCAGATGGAAAAAAAAAAAAACAAACCACAACAAAACAACAAACCTGCTTGACGACAAACCCTGTCTCGAGAAATATAGAAATATTCTCCCTGAAGAATTTAATTGTCCAAGTTAATGGTCCAATAAAATCCCCAAGTCTGGGCTTTTGGCTCTGCAGTGGGTTGTTACAGTGCATTACGATCTTCCTCGGGTAGATGTGAAAGTGCAGGGACTGGGACGCGGCTCCGCAACGCGTGTGTTGGCGTGTCCGCGTCTGGGGACGGTCGCCTTGCCTGGGCATGGGGCCGTGCAGGCAACTGTGAGTCAGATTTGGGGTCTGAGGGTCTCTGCCTGCACAAGGGTGTCTGCTACGGACCCATCTGCAGCCTGTTGTCAACTACAGTGTGCCCACATCAGAGCAAATACTGGGGTGGGCATGAACAAGCGAGTGCACACGTGAGGGAGCTGGGCAAGCCAGCCCATATCTTGAATAACAACTAAAGGGATGATGCGCGCAGCCCTCCCTGAGCACTCATTCAGCTGTCCGAATCTGCACTGGCGTTACTTTCTAGACCACTGCAGGATCTCTGCTCTCTGTATCAATCACAGTTTGATTTCGAAAGGCTGAACTAAATAATAAAGGTACCACTGCAGGTTCTGACTCATTCTGCTTTCCCATTCAATTTGGCCTGTGACATGCACCAAATAAATGCTATAGACAGTACCAAAAAAAAAAATGTGTGAACTTGTTCTAGCTGCATAGAATGGGCAGTTTTTCATTTGGCTTCTTACTGAAGTGGGAGAAGTGCAAAATGCAAAAGAAAACACACAGTGCTCACCCCAGGAAGCTTTGATTCTCGGTCAAAAGCCACAGTTTATGTCACAAAACCCTTGGGAACGATAGCTGACAGAGCAGAGCAGTTACCTTGGAAATTGGGACAGAAAGGTTTTCAACTTAGAGTTGAGGAAATCCATTTTTCAAATAAGAAGCAATTTGGATCCAATAGGAGAGACATAGATTCCTGGGGGAGAGGACAGAAACCACTTTTTTGTTTGTGGGATCACATTACTGGTGGAAAAAATGACCTGCAGAGACAGATTTCCTTCTTTCTGTCACTGACAATCTGCCAAAGCCTTATTCTTCCTGCATATTAAGAGAAGGGCTCAAAATACAAATGCTGCAACCCCACCTTTGGGAACTGTGCATTATGCACTGCCCCATCTCCTACATGCCCCAGGTTTGTGCATCCTAACATATTGACCTCATCTATGATAAAGTGGCTGTTTTTGAGGACAACGTGACCACGTTCTTCAGACAATCGTGTTTCAAGGCAACACACTCTGCACCTTCACACCTTCTCTATCACCTTGGAAGGCACCAAGGCTCAAACCATTCTATTCCCTTGATTACCCCAAGAGCATCTGTAATCCCGGCAAACCTCAGCAGTGTTCTGTCTTGCCATATGATACTTGCAACATCATTTCACAGTGTCTCAAGCCATGCTAAAGGTCACGAGATGCCTGGAGTTTTTGCTTTGCATTTAAATAGCTCCAGCTTGGAGCATGTTGATAGTGCAGACACCAAGTCAGGTCTTGTCTGCCTTTCTCTGTTCTTCTTTCTCCCCCTCTCAGGACGGGATTTGCTCCCTTGGGGGGTAGGTGGATGTCAGCTGAGTTTTCTTCTTGTCACAGTTTGATTAAGATGAACTTGGAGGAGAATTCTTCTCAGCAGCCGCCTGGAATGTGTGGAGGAGGCTGGATTTCAGGTTTGTTTTTTTACAAAGTCTTAGCTGGGTTTTGGTTTGGAAACCCCAAATTCAAATGAAAGATTCGTGACTGAGATAAAATACATCTGAGATCCAAGTCAACCTGATCTTGCTTTTGCAAACCCCAAACCATCTTGGTTTGCTCTTCACAGAAATGAGGGAGGAAACCCCCCAACTTTTTATCTGACCCCTCCTCGAAATTCTTTTGATGCCCAAGATAAAATGGAACTGAGATTCACACAAAGTCCTGGGGGAAGAAGGGGCCTCAAAATGAGAGGTTCTGGCCCTGTTAACTGCCCTGGATGAACGCTACCAAAGACAGCTTGGCAACCCAAATTCTTAAGTCATTGATCCCGAGAAAAGCAATAAATCACATTTGACAGCTTAAGAACAAACAGTCTGACCCTGTTCCTGGTTTTGATCCCACTGATGCAGCTGGAGACCTCAAAGAGCACAAAAATGGCAGCTCTGAGCCAGTAGCCAACCGGAAAATGTGTGGAAAAAGTCCTTCATACACTACTGATACAGGGAGTATGAAAATGTCTCTGTAGCACAGTGCCCATCCCTTCCATGTAATTCGTTAGCTGAAGTTATTGAAAAGGCCTAGAAGCAAACACAGAGAAACAGGGCCAATATCACTGAACAGATGAAACCATGAACCAGAACAAAGACATTTTGTAAAGAAAATGGTGACTACAGCCATTATTGCTTTGCGGTTGGAGAGAAAAGCATTAACATAGGTGATGGGCTACAAAACCACAAGATACAGGTAAAAGTATAGACTGATACAGCCACTGTGGTGAATTCAAGCTGTGAAATCAGCCGAGCATCCAGCCGATGAACAAAATTTGGTTCATCTCCCAGGCTGCAGTAAAGCCAAACCCTCAGGCTCTGTGCTTTCTGTAGGGAGGGAGAAGCTGGGAAAACAGATTTATCTGTCCCCTGTCAGAAGCTCACGCAGTGTCCAACTGGCTCCACTGGGATGGAAAACGTAACATCTCCAAACAAGAAATGTTTACTTGTTACTCCCACTACCTTGTGCGTTTAACATCGGTGGTCAGTTCAGATTTTGGAAGTTCTCAGAAGCTCTGGAAGCTGCACACAGTCTAGAAACGAACCCCGCCAGGCAAAAAGCTTGCAGCCCTCCAGGTCAAGCCCTTTTAAGAGCTCTTTTATTGCAACTTTACCAAATCCATGAAAAAAAAAATCCTCCCGAAGATTACACCTTTGAAACGATAGCTACCTGCAAAGTTTTAACACAGTAGTTCAAAGTGTTGGAAAAGACACTTTTACATTTTGCAGAGAACAGCAGGTTTTAATCTATTGTGATTTTTTTTTTCCTCAGCATGTTTCGAGTCTGTTACATGAGTGTTATCTGTCCGGTTTCCAGGTTTTTATAATCCACTGGGGCCTGTGTAAATCTCAGGATTTCCTCTGCAGACTCAGCTCATGTTCCACAGCTGCGCTCAAGCACATGTGTGAGGAAATTAGAAATGAAATCAGCTGATCCAGTGTGGATTAGGGCAAGAAGAGCGACCCAAGCCTGGCAGGCTATCTGTCCTGTCCACCATGGTCAATGCCACCCTCCAGAGCTTGTCCACGGTTAGTGCAAGGTCCCAACACAAGAGCAGCGACTTTTGCATCCCCCTCATTCCTGCTCTAGGGATAACACACAAGATCTTTTTCTCATCTCTTGCTTGTCTGGCTGCAGTAAATTTGCGTTATCGCTTAGTCGGTTTAGTTGAGCACAAGCTCATATGGGAGAAGTGCCATGAGGTTCAGCTCTGAGGAGGCCAAGTGCGGTTAAGTGAGGTCACGGCTGCAGCTGGGTGACAGTGGCAGCCGCTTTCCCACCAGCTTTTCCTTAAACTCTTTTAACCAGATCCATTTTCTTCGGCTGCCCTTGATGCCCTTGGTTTCCGCAAATATCCCACCAAATCCACCCATGCACAGCAGCACCCGCTGCACCACCACCAGCAAATGGATGTTGCGGGATGCTCTGCAAGGGCAAGGTGAGGCTCGGTCCCAAAATCTTTCCATGGCTCTTGGCAAAACCCTTGCCCAGCGAGGCCAGAGGAGTGTTCTAGATGGAGGAGTGTTCTATGTGAGCTCTGGGCAGGGGCGGGCAGGGCTGAGCGCTGCAGGCGCGGGGGCTTTCGTTTGATGCCCCCGTGCGCCATTTGAGGGGTGCGAGGCCGTATCAAAGGCGAGCCGCAGCGTGGGCTCGGCGCCCGGGGTGCCAAGCAGGGGTGAAGCGAGCCCCGAGGGCTCTGGCAGTTCGGGGCTGGCCCTCTGCCCGGCAGCAAATCCCACTTCAGAAGGGTTCACCCCACACAGCAAAGTTTTCACCTGAGAGACAGGTTTGCCACAAAATCCTCATGCCAGGTGATTTCTACCTGCTTGAAGTTGTGCTCCAAGTGCTCTGTTGCCAGAAGGGTGACCGGAGAGGGTCACCCCATCCCCTCTGCAGGAGCTGGAAGCACCCACAGGCATCTGGTGTGGATTTTCTCCAGCCAATTTTCCTTTTTTTTTTTTTTTCCTTTAGACTATCTGCTCCTGCCTGTGATATCTGTGGCATCACCAGGAGCAGAGCCCAGATCCCCAGTCTCTGGACCATTTTCCACTCCTATTAGTTACAGTCTACTCCTATTAAAACTCTCCAGGCTTCCTAAAGATGGGAATACAGGGAAAGGGAGCAGTAATAATATTTAATATAAATCAAGCTAATTGCAGTGTTGAGCACAGAAGTGGCACAGTAAGAAGGTGCGGACAGACATGGGTGAACCCTGTAGTGCAATCACCCAGGGCACACGGGTAAATTTAATAAGCTGCTTACCTGAATGGTGGTTCTTTCCTTCACCAGCGCCTGGATGATTACAAACATCCATTTATCCTAAGATTGTCTCATGTGGAATTGGCAGCTGGGGTTGCTTAAAACGTCTGTGTAAAGTTTAAATTCTTTAAAGATTTTCAAGGGGTAAGCGTTGCATACCATGGTCTGGCAACCGTCTGCTGTATTCCTGGAACGGGAGACAAAAGGTAATGAGGCTTGGAGAGCAAGTTCCCCACACGATGCTGCATTAACGAGATGCATGAATGTGACACGCATGTGGCTGGAAAACCCCACTCCTTTTCCTTTTAAAGTAGCAGAAGGAGCAAGAGAACGGGAATCTAGCCCAGGTTTCCTGCACATTCAAGCAGCGTTTTTCCCTCTAGGCCACTGGCTTATGTGTAGGGAGGCAGAACAAAGGTAAAACACAACTGTTATGAACTGAGATGAACTTCCAGCCAAAGTCAGGAGAAGGGATTCTGACTCTCAGGAGCTGTATGGTGCAGTGGCCGCAGGTCTGGACACCTCGCATGGTGGGTACCCAGCAAGTACAGGCTTTATGTGCACTTGTGGTTAATGAATACCTGCCCTAAGGGTGGCTCTCATGCCGGTTTTGGAGAGGGTGATGAATCTGGTGTTATGGTCCCGTAGCTGACTTCGGAAATACAGATGTGTCTCAGGAGTCTGGAAACTGCCTGGCAAAAGGTTAGTCATCTGCACGCTGTCACCTGGGATCCAGGGCAAAAGGCGCCTCAAGACGGGGAACATTTGGTTTCTTGCAAACACAACGATTCGATGCAAACCATGTAAACACTTTGCAGACAGTAAAATTTTGGAGGAAACAGAACTGGACTTAATCCTGTAACCAGTGTTCATGCTAGTGTGGAGAAGGACACCCCAAGGGGATTTCCTATGATCTTTGTAAGAAACAACAGTGAGCACCAGAACTAGTAAAACTCGGTTTCCTATGCTGATTTCATGCTTTTCTGAGGCTTTGACGCCTAAGAAGGTGCAAGCTCTGACTTAATTTTCCTCCCTGATGAAGCATCCACAGAGGCGGTCACTAATTGGATATTCCGGTGTCTGATGCTCCAGGAGACTTTTGAGGAACGTTGCACTGGGATGTTGCTTTGGAAAGTCTTGCAGTAGCTCTGGAGTAGGCAAAGCTCAACAGAACTGGCTATGAGTTGGCTAGGTGCAGCACCACTTGGCATAGGCGTTCAATAGGCAACGGTCATCAAGAAACTAGAGAGGTGGTCATATTATTTTGTATGTAGCTTCATTTTCATCTGCTGCTGAAAGCTAGAGAGAGGGACTGGAAAACTCCTGAAATCAGGGTCCTCAGGTGCTTTGCTGGAGGGTCCCGTCACCCACGATGCTCCAGGCACAGCCATGGCTGGCAGTGGGACATGGGTTTGGTAGACCCACATCTCCATGGGAAGAAAAGCCCTCTTGGAACGTCAGAAACCTCCAGCAGCTTAGCCAAGCCAGGCCTGTTTGGAGAGATTTAAGAGTTTTTCTCCACCTGTTACATCGTTGTTTGGCTCTTCGGCCCAAGTGCATTCATCCGATGTTGAGTCTCTATGTGAGCCTTTGGATTTATCGGATTTTGGTGGTTCATGTGCAACTCTGATCCATCACAGTCCCTGGACACTGGGGCAGGGTTCGGAGTGCATAACCCCCTAACGCTGTTATTCCTCCCACCTCTGCGCCATGGGAGGCCCAGGCCATCACCACCACCATCCCCATAGCAAACACAGGGCGTCTCGTGTTCTGCATCCTGAAGACCCAGGTTGACCCTCTTTGGTGAGTCAGTGGACGTTGTTTCTCGCAAACCACCCAGGCTGCGTCCAGATGTCCTCCCTCAGATCCAGCTGTTCTGGGGGAGGTAGTTGCAACCACCAGCTGCCTGTCGCTGCTCCCCTGCCAGCAGAGCCGCCGGGGTCAGCGCCCCCTCATCCATCTCTGTCCGGAGGAGCCCCGTTAGCAAAGACCTGCTGCTCACTCCCTTTAGGAATTCAACTCATCTTTGTTGAAGGGGATCGGTCCCTAAGGAACCAACCAACCAACCAACCTCTGCCTTGGAAAAACTCATTCCCTCCAGCCCAGCATCAGCACCAGCTCGGCCTGCAAGACGGGACATCTGAAACAGCACTGAGCTTTATGAGCCCATCCTTCTGGTGCTAAAAATACCCCTGCGCTACTCATGATGGTTCATATTTCCTGCACATCTTGCCCTCCCCTCCCTTTGTCCCTCTTTTGCTCATACACAAACACATTTCCATCCCGAGTGGGGCAGGGTCAGTGGCCAGAGCCCTGATCCCGGGCCATGAGCCAGCACCTCCTTAGCACTAATCCCATCTCTGCCCTCGACGTGCTGTGTGGCCGCGGACAGGGCGTATATCAGCGTATATCACCCTGTCTTCATTTCACCCCGGTTTGCAAAACGAGGGTAATGATGCTGACTTTTACCTACCTCACTGAGCTGCCTTGAGGATTATTAGATAATGCTCGTGCAGCGCTTTGAAAACACTCAGGGTGTGAAAGTCCAATTATTACAAAATCAAAACATTTTCAGCCCTCCTCATGAGTGGGAATAAGGAACCTGTGTTTCCCAACAGTTCCTAACAAAGCAGCAGCCACTAAAATGCTATAAAATAGCAAATGCGGTGTGTGCTTGTACATGTGTGTACGGAACAGCAGCCTGGACTCAGCTTGAATTGATTCATGTGGTTTTTGACTTAGATTATTCAAGCTTACAAGAAACAAGGCTCGTATTTCTGCTCCCAATTCCTAAGGCTGGATATTTTTTTTCCCCCTTCACTTTTTCTCTCCTGCATTTTCTTCCTCAAATGAACTTTTCTGGATCCTTCTTCATTAGGTTATTGGAAGGCTTTGGTGTGCTGGTTTTCATCTTCTGACCCCAAAATGGTGGCTTACCTCACTTCATTTAAAACTGAAGGCTGAGCAGAGGGGAAAATTGCCCCCTCCCCCTTTTTTTTTTTTTGACATGCACAACACATTCCCCCTGCAGAAAAACAGCAACACATCTGGATAGTGTTTTGCTAGGGCTGCTCAAGGAATTATCAGAACAGTGTCCTTAGCTTCATACTATTATATGCCGCACATTAAAAATGACAGAGGGGGGGAACCCGCAAGAGCTGTTAAAAAAAAAGACCGAATTAAAAAAAAAAAAATCCAACCCTCTGCTGTAAAGAAGAATTTCCATTTGGTCAGAATGTGAAACAGCTTTGCCATAAGCGATACTATTTAGGAGTTAGCAGTTACAGAACCTGCTGTTTATTTAATCCCGCTTTTCCCATCAGGAGGCTGTGAGCAGCTCGGGGGGACCCGTGGTGACCGGGTGCCCTGGGGGGTTCCCACATTTGGGAACAAGGGGGACCTACATATCAGGGCTGGGCTCAGGATCCTGGGGCAAAGCAGAGCTGGGACTTGCAGGATTTGGATTATTATTATTTTTTTTTTTAACCTGGTTGGTGAAAGGAGCCCTGTGTGGCTGCCGTGAATGCGCCCGTCTGTCTGCCTCTCCTGCAATAATTCATTCAACTTCAGCCCCCTTCGACAGAGACGCCAAGGCTGGCAAGATACCGAGCTCTTACAGGTCTTCTGAGAATAGATCTTTGGAAGATCTCGGTGATTTCAGAGGCCATTAAACCTCTAAAATTTCTGGGAAATATGTATAAGGGCCTTTGACAGTCCCCAGTCTAGAAATGCGGTTTATTGAGCGCCGCTCTCGCAATCGCCGTGGAAGGGACCGCAGGGCTCGTTTTCTGGTGTCCTTCACTTGGTGATCCTGGATTTGTCCAGCTCTGTGTTGGTCACTACAAGCACAAATGTGCTGTTCCATAGGGGAAAAAAAAGTTATTGAAGAGACCAAGCAAGCAATAAACTCAAAATACAGGGCCAGTAAATAAGTTGCGACAAAAAAGCTGTTGCTTCCTGCCTTTCCTTTCCATGCATCTCTTGATGAGCTGCATTTGGCAGGTTAAAAAGCACCTGAAATCCTTTATTGGCTTGTTCTAAGGGGATATAAACCATTTCTGGGAGCCAATAGAAAGCAAGTTACTAAAAGCCATGGTGACAGCTGCATACCAAAAGTAGACTAATAGCAGAGAGACAAAGGAATGGTAGAATAATCTGTAGTGAAATAAAGATTTTAATAGCAAAACCAAGTCTTCAGAGAGTGAATATGATCCAAAGCAAACCATACCTTTATATATGGGGATCTGGGAGAGAGAAAAAAAAAATCATCTCATTTTTTCCCCCCTAAAACAAATTACTCCTCATGGAGCAGTTTCATATCTGCTGCTAAATTATTAAACTCCTTCTCTGGGGAAAAAGAGACAAAATAAACATCCACCATTTCATTTTTTCATAACCGAGAAAGGCTTGGGTGAGTGGAAAAGCAGGCTGGTCATGAATAACCAGGCAATCGAAATAAAATCATCAGATGTTTGGTGATGCTGAGAAGATGTGGAGCTTTAAATAAATCAACAGCTTAAAACGACAACAAAAAAAATAATCTCATACGCAGCGGGCTCTTGGTGCCAAGTTTTCCCCAGTCAGTGTCTGGAGGAAGTGGGTCGCAACATATTTGATGTAGGAGACGAAGGATTTGTATGTGTCTGAATGAGGCTGGGAAGGACAAAACGAAGGAAATAAGCAGTAACTGATATGGGATTATGTCATGCAACACAGGGTATAGATCAGAGCAGTTTGGTTGCACACATGAGCAGTAGTTGTCAAGATCACCCAGACCAACTGGGGTGGAGATCCACTCCACGCAGACAGGGTTGGTTGGTCTCAATGGCAAAATGAACAGCTGGAAGAAAACCCCAAGGGCACGCAAGCTATGAGAGATATTTCGTGCAGCAGCCTCAGGGTTCTCCAACCTTTCCGAGTCTAACTTGGATCTTCTCAAGTTACTTCACTCCATACCTGGAGTTTGTCAACCAATCTTGAAGGTCAGGAAGAAGACCCAGCAGTGCTGTGGTAGGTGGCCAACTGGGACGAGCAATCCACACAACGGAGCTTGTTGCTCCTGGCCAGATGGGAACTGGGAGAGGTGAAGGACGTACCAGATGTTTTGGGATGGTTTTGTCCCTCTGTCACCCAGAGCAGCCACCTCCCACCACATCGTGACCTTACCTTCAGCTGCAGGAGCCAGCCGTGCAGCCCAGGGCTGTGCTGTCCAGGACAGAGAGGGGCAGCAGCTGTTTTCCCACCTCATTTTGTATTCTAAGTCATCATTGACTTCACCTGGAGTTGGCTCTGGGTTCCCCCCAACACAGATGAGATGTGTGAGGGCTTTGAGGTTCCAGGTGGTAGCAGGGGGCTGGGATTAGCTCTGATTTAGCTGGGCAGACACATGCACCTGGCTCTGCAAAGCATCCCTGTGCGCCAGAAGTCAAACAGAAAAGGACAAGTCCTTCCCTTAGTCCACCATTTCTCTGCTGTATGCAGTTGCTGTAGCACCGAAGAGACCTCCTGAGTCCAAACTCATCTGGGTTGGAATCTGGATTTGGGAGGTTTGGAGGTATTGGGCACACCCTGTTTTCCCAACGACTTTGGAACATTTGAGTGTGCAGAACCATCCAAAATTATTGCTTCCACGGTCAGAGTGTCTGACTGAGATACCTGGGGAAGGCATCTGATTTCACCATCACAAGATTTCCTTCCTGATGGCTTAATCAGGTTTGTGCAAGTCCATACGAACATTTGGCTTTCTGGATGCTTATCTGGAGAAAAACAAAACCCCACACCGTTTGAAATTCACTTTTTTGATAGATACGAAAAAGGTTTTAACATTCAGCTTTGTTTCCATCAGCAACATGATCAACATGGTTTCCATGGGAAATTGTTAATGTGATTTTTATAGAACATACCCCCAAAATAATGTTGTTCATTAAAGTGCATGGATGTGGTGATTTTAGGTAATGAATTCAAACAGTTTCTGTAAATGAAATCTCATCTCTTCTTTTTGTCCAGGATATCTATTAAGCCACATTTCAGCCTGCAAAAAAAGCTTTTTGCAAGTGCTCCACACCTCATGTTTTTATGGTTTCCATCTTTTACCAAGTGCATTCGGTCCTTCATTGCACGGTGCATGATTAACACCAGCACTTTGCAAATTTTCAATAAAGTTGCCACCAAATGTACTTTGCCATCTATTTTCCACAATTTAATGTGGAAATTATCTTTTCATGGCTGCTCAAATGGTAGGACACAGAAAAAGTACATTGCACTGGAATGAATATTTGAGTTTGAGCAGTATCTTTTGACTCCCTGAGTATTATACTAAAAAAAAGCCAAGGAAACTTGATGGAAAATGAAATTTTACACAGCTCTTGGGCTGAGTTTAACAGATTGTGTGAAAGGTAAGTGGTACAGGGATAAAGCAGCATTTTTCGATCTGGAATCAATACTGTCAGGAAGTAGAAACATTTGCCATGAAGTGAGAAACAACACATGGTTATTTCATTATATTTACCTAATAAAGTACCTTTCTTTCATGTAGTATTAAAAAAAGGTCTCATGTGGCATTTAATAAAAGAAGGATGCTTGAAAATGCCTTGGCAGTTAAAGAGGAGTAGATGAGCAATATTTCCTTCAATTTTCTCGGTGTGATACAGTCTGTGTTTCAGCATGTAGGAAATTATGCTTCCCATGATGCCTTTATTGGAAAGATAAACAAATATTCTTGATTTTTTTTTTTTTTCCTTATGATACTCTGCTAGGGAGAAATATTCCTCCTACATCCATGTTGCAGATTCAAAAACAGTACGTGGCAAGTGGTACCGCTCGATCTGCTGTTCCCATGGGAGGTGCGAGCCCCTGGGCACCTCGGAGCGATGCAGGGGAGGGCACGGAGAGCTGTAATTCCCCAGGCCCTCTCCTCCTGCCACGTTCTCCCCCGGGTGAGAAAGCAGTGAGAGATGCTCGGAAAGTCAGGCTGGTTTTGGAGCTTTGATTGCCACATGTGTGGGATCCCACAGGAGGAGCGTGGGCAGGAGAGCGATGGAAAGAGCATTTCCACCTCCACAAGGCATTTAACGAGAAATCAGACCCTCCTTCGAAGGCGAAGGACTCGCTGTCAGGGCTGGGGGTTGTGTAAGCGGGGTGGCACCCAGAGATGCCTGTGTCGAGAGCAGAGGGGCCATGGCAATTCAGGGGCTGTGGGGATGCAGGATGCTGTCACCCCCCAACACAGAGGGCTCTGGGTTGGGATCCTGACGTCTCCGATGCTGAGCCGTGAGGGGTTAGAGCATCCAGGCAGGCAGGTTATAAGCTCTGGTTACACGACAGCAGCGCAAGCAGAAGGGCTGTCAGACTACGGCTGCTGTTGCTGTTATATTGTGCAGGTAGGGCTTCAGTACCTACCTAAAGATTTTTCTTCATTAACGTGACTTTAAAAGCACACACATGTTGCTCAAGGCCTGAAAAGGCCTTTTTCTTTCCCTTCAGCGAGTGCGGGCTCATGCGGGCAGGTGACGAGCCTGTTCCTGTGCCAGTTGAACTCTGTATGTCCCACATCGGTCAGTGGGTGGAAGCCCTGGCTGGTCCTGCACACCCAGAGGCATTTCCCAGTGATGGTGATGTGGGTGACGGGTGGCACAGCCACAGGACTGTCAGGGTTACCATCACCTCTCCCACACACGGATGGGGCTGCCCAGTGAAGTCCATCCCTAATGGTTTTCCAGGGAAGCAATGCCTATTCCTTAATCCTTGCTGCTCAGAGCTGGTTTTGACAGAAACATTTCAAACACTGGACCTGAAGGACCTTCTTCCCCAGCACTCACTTCCACTTCTCATCACAGTCCTTCAGTGTCTGATATGAATGATGACAACCCAAAGCAGCTCATACCTCCTCAAGGTCCTGAGTGTTTCCCAACCAGGTAACTCCAGCTCATACACAGCCACCTTTGGGGATACACCGCTCTGAAAATGGACGGGAGGAAAACCAGGTCTTGACCCAGGTCAGGAAGACACTTGTGCATATTTTTCACGATTTTTAACCTTAGCCTATTACTAGAAAACCCCATCAGGGTGTGCTGGGAAGGGCAACACAACTGCTGAACAGGAAAAAACAACTTTTCATCTTCTCTGCGTGCCTGCAGCTGCCAGCTGAACTGATGCGTGCCCTCTCCATAACAACAGCTGGAGCAGCCAAAAATGGGATGCCGACAGCGGGCTGTTGGTAATGAACTGCGCAGCTCCTGGACGTATCGGTTACAGCCAGCACCTCGCAGATGCCACTTCCGTTGAAAAAATACAAAATGGGGAGAAAAAAAAAGAAAGAAAAAAAAACCCAAAAAACCCCACCACAGATGGAAAAATTATTTGCCTGACATTGAGAATTCTTTTTGTTACATGAACCCTGACATGTGTTACCCCATAGAAGGCAGACGGGTGAGATGTGGGGGAAAGAAGGGAAACTGGAGGAAGAAAATGTGCTCAGAAAAAATTCTCTCAACTGCTTTTCACCTGTTGTCTCAGGACAGGGTGTCTGGGGAAGGAGGTGGGATGTCTGCACTGGCGGAGACAAAACGGGGCCGTCAGTTGAACACCAAGGACTCTTTTCCCCGGAAATGTTTACAAGAAAGATGGAGGTTTCTCACAAGCAAGTGGCTTCTTGTTTGCTGGCTTATACTGTAATGAAATGGTATGTTTTTCTCTAGAAAACCAAGGTCCAGCTCAACTTGGCGTGAAAGAAAGTTTGATAACGGGCCCTGATCTGTGTGCGCTGCTCGTGTTAACCCAGGGGAGTCGCCTGCTGGCTGGAGAATGGGGTGGGAAGGAGGTGATGGAGCTGGGAGAGTTGTAGCAGAAATTGTGGCTCAAACTGATGTTCCTGTAGGTGCCCTTGGGCTGAAGTGCCTCACAGCCATCCTGCCTGCACCCTGCCTGCAATCCCGTGCAGGTTTGGGTGTGATGGCCAAGGGATGAAGCCACGGCAGGAGCCCGAACCATAATGCACACAGAGTATGAAGCCACAGGCCAGGGAATGGGTGACATCCTGCAGCCTGTGACAAGGACTTGATATGTCTACATGAGGAGAACATCATTAAAACATCCCTTCCACCAAAGGAATCATCGTCTCCTTTCCCTGTTGTGAAGATATCAGTACGATTTGTCAACATCCTATAGGAAATGTTCACAGCGAACCGTTCTCAACAGATGCTTTCCAGGTCCAAAGCACTTGCAAACACTGATTAGTTACAGTACTGCAGCTTATTAATCACTGCCGTTTCTCATTGCTATAGCTCATGTCAACATTTCAGTGCTTTGTCTGGTGCTTATTTCCAGCATAATCCACTTAATCGAGGCTGCTCCCTTCCAGCACACAGCTCATCCCTCGAGCCTCCGGTGGTGGCTCGTCTGGCATGTTCACATTGGAACCCGAGCCGCAGCCAGTGTCTTCCACAACCTCCGCTGTTCCAGAGCAGAGGTAGCCAAGAAGAAGCATAGGACTGATTGTCACCGTGCAGAGATGGTGCTGGCACTGGCAGAACAGGGACTGCTGGTGGCCAAGAGCTGGGGGGAAACAGGGCGAGGGAGGTTTCTAGGAGAGATGGAGCCGGAGCCTTCCCAGGTAGGAGGAAATGGGCACAGCTTGTGGCTAGATATGGAGTACATGCAAGAGAAAAGTGGTCCCTGTGAGTGGCTAAATCCTGGCACGGGGGCAGAGAAAACCTGCGGAGCCTACATCCTCGGAAATATCTGACACTCACCCCGTTGAAGCTCTGGGCAGTGTCATCTCATCTGGAGGTTATACCTGTCTCTGGGTTAGAGACCCGTGGGGTCCCTTCAAACCTGTTTTATTCTGTGACATTGGCTTTTCTTCCATCTTCTACGATATTCAGAAAATCTTCTGAAAGCTAATAAACGTGTATCCAAGCTGATCAGCTATCAGGATCTGGATGACAGCCCTATAACAGGGTAGACTTTGCTTATCTCCTCTCTGCCCTCTCCCTACATCATTAATGCCTCCACAGGAGCTGGACATTAATTTCCCCCGAACTTTGGAGTTTGCAGATTTAAGTTTTTTGCATTACAGCCCCCAGCTTAGTGCTGGGTCTGCTTCCTGGAGTCTGGGGCTGCCCCTCCATCCATCCATCCATCCATCCATCCATCCATCCATCCATCCATCCCACCTCCCGCAGCTACACAGGGAGGCTGCGCAGCCCCGTCACTCCCAAGTGCCCCCCATCAGCTACCAGACGCGGGCGGATCACCGGAGCCTTTGGCTGTTTTCTGCTCATCAGGGGTGCAAAAAGGTGGTAAGAATGAAGGAGGAGGTGCAGAGGTAACTTTTTGCTTCGAACTTCAGCCTCCCCATTAGAACGAGCTGGAAACATTTGCTGGTGGGAGAATGCTCCTGGTGACAGGTCCTAAAATAATTGTGGAGGTGACATGAGTGAGCGACACGGATAATGAACATGAGTTGGTGGAGCTGGCATAATTTCCTGCAGAGCTCTGTGGTCCCTAAGGATGCTTTTACGCCCCCGCTGGGCCTAATTTAAGAGAAAGTTTGGGAGTTCGACTTCACCCTGAATCTCACCGGCTTGCTCGAACTTTTCCCATTACTCTGATAAAAGATAAACATTAACTCTTGGCTGATTTTTATCGAGATTTAGTGTCCAAATATTTTTTAGTCCTCTGGGGAAACATAGTTCCATGGTGACTCACTTTCAGTGACCCAAACAAACATGTCCGGCACGGTCGGGGAAGAGACGTGTCGTGTCCTAGACAATGTCACCGCTTTTTGGCAGGAGAGCAGGGACCATTTTGATCAATGTGGAAAGAAAACATGCCACTTCTGATGGGTCGTTTTGCGCATTGCTTTCTGGCAGTTGCGATACAAATGTTGGGGAGGGAATTCAGCCTTGAAAAAGTTAATCATGGACACAGGGCTTTATTTTTGTGAGAATTTTAAGACGTGTTTGCAGCACAAATAAAAACCTCACTGTAGTCACCTGTGGGTATTTTCCAGCTCTGAAGGTTTAGATTAAACCACTTAAGTGCTTTGGAAGAAATAAAGCTCTGTGGTTTTGGAGAAGAGGTAGACACTTTTTCTGAATAAACGAAGACCTTTGTTGTGTGACTGTGTGCAATTTAGAGATGATAACAGATGTCAGACCGAGATGGACCTTATCTAGTCTAGGGGTTTCCCTGTGCTTTGGGTTGTGAGACATTAGGGGTTTGGGATGTAGGTCCAAACTCCAACTTGGGCATGAGGGGAACTCATGATTCAAAGTGATGATCTGCTGCTTTATCGCTCACTACAGAGAGATAACTTCAGGTGCAAGTTCCTCTTGTCTAGCAGACATAAACCAAGCCCAGCAATAAGCTGTACCTGTTCTTGCTTTTAGGTCTTTCACTTAGCTTCCAGTCCTGCAGTTGTGCCACCAGGAACAGAGGTTTCCCTTGACACAGAGCAGGAAAGAAGTTGACATTTTGCTGAAGAAATCAGCTGGATCATAAGTGAGTATTGTCACCCCGATGGCCTCGAGGACCGAGTCCGTTCCATCTGATGCGACGTGTTCCTCTGCCACCCGCTCCGCTTCAAATGGACCCCGAGAAACATCGATGGCCATTATCCCCTTCTCATGGCCAAAGTGTTTCCGTCACACTAATCCGATCACTACTAAATTCAAATTTCTACTGTGATTCTGCATATCACAAGCCCTCTCAGTACACTCAAGCTTTCCAACATTATTTTTTCAGATAATTTACAGTTTTTCTCTAAGCTAATTAAGTCACTAGCCAATTTTCTGACCTTTTCCTTTTCATCTAGGAACTAATTTTATGGAGCGAATTACAAGCTACCCCCTCCTTGTCTTTCATGTATGTTTCCTCTAAAAGCATTGTAATTAGAGATCTTCAGCTTTAACGCCTCCAGATTACTGCAAATGAATGATGCCTTCATAATGAGTAACCTAATAATCATGTTATCAACCTTTATTATTTCTAGAAAAACTGCAAAGAAACAAACATGTATTTCATTTATGAAGCTCTGAACAGAAAGTGTGAACGGTTTGGAACGAATTTCTTTATCTTTTGCACATGTACCTCCCATGTGTATCACAAACACCCAGTTTAGAGATAGTGTTATCCGAAAAAGTGTTGCCAAAGGCTATGTTGTTTGCTTCATTTTTCACCTGGTGGAGGTGTCAGCATTTAGTAAAATTCATAGATCCTCGGGAACAATTGTTTTTGCTCTTCTTTGCTTGTGATAAATGCAATTAGTAAAATCGATGGAGTTTTGTCTTGTCGGAGATAAGGAAAAGCATTCACACGGTGCTGGCACAGAATTCCTCTCCAGGCACTGCGGCTCTCAGATTGCAGGAGGCTTTCCAGAGCTCTTCGCAAATCTGGGAAATATTACAGATCTTTGTTCCCCTCTAGTGGCGTATCCACAAAACCATCTCCAAGTCCAAACTGCTTCTTCCTCAGGGGTCAGACCTTTAGTTTCCCTGCATGGGTAAGGCTCACGCTTTGCTTCTGCAGGCTCTGGGGTCAAATCTGGAGGTGATGGACCCGCACGCTGCCCTGGGTGTAGGAGGTGTTTCCAGTCACCAGTTCAGCTGGGATGAGCCTGAGCATCACGACAGAGAAGAGATTGGAAGAGATTTGCCTGTCAGTCACCTTAGCGTGGAATCAGAAGTCATTTGGAGTCAGTGAGGAAGAGTTATTAATGGAGAAGAGGAGCAGGTTATGAGAATCAACATCCCCTGCCTTGAAGCGGTGCTGGGAGACCAACTCGGTACGACACGGCGAGACCCCCCATGTGGGAAAATGGGCTTGAAGGGGTCCAGGAGGGCAATCTGCTGGAGGGAAACTCTTCTGAGATTGATGTGGCTTTTTATCCTGCAACACAAGGCGGCTGAGCCCACCTAATCCCCCGGTGTCCCCTTCACAGAGGGGACAGCCCC
The DNA here is from genome assembly GCA_013399365.1 of Pampusana beccarii. NCBI lineage: Eukaryota > Metazoa > Chordata > Aves > Columbiformes > Columbidae > Pampusana > Pampusana beccarii. Next base: position 857,838 of record VWYH01002308.1, on the reverse strand, counting down.
GGGGACGGAGCACTCGCTGTCTCTGCTTGGGGGTCCAGGGTTGGGAACCCCCTTTTTTTGGGGGGTGCCTGGGCTGGTTTTGATGGTTTTGCCCTCTAAAGCAAGCCTTGCAAAAGAGAGAGGTGTTGAAACCCAGAAGGGGCGGGAGAGAGGGAATAATATTGGGGGGATAAATCGCAACATCTGTAAAATGGAAAAGATTTCTCTTTTTTTAAGGTTTTGTGGCAGTTCTGGTTAAGCTGGCTTCAGGGTTCCCCAAATACCAGCCTGGCTTTGACTCTACCAGCAAAACTGAGGCAAAGAGGAGCCCACGGCAGCGATTCTTCCCTTGGCAGCCGGGCAGCCTTTGCCCTCAGCTGTGCCAGTGTCACCGCGTGCCCGTGTCACCGTGTCCCACTGTCACCAGCTGGCTTTTCCTTGGCAGAGGGTGAGCGCTGGCACGGGTACAGCAGGGGACGTGTCCTCTGCCACTGCCATTCGGCTCAGCCCTTGGTCCTGAGCGATAACCGAGAGTAACTCAACCGTGGATCATCAGGACATTCGAATTTTTATTGAACATCCAAACCAACAAAATTTGTTTAACCCTCCCTGCAAATCCTCCAGCTGATTATGCAAGCTCTGTCTTTAGAGCTGAAGGGAACGCAAATGAATAAAATCCCTTTTCTTGGCTCCGTGGTCTGCAATCACTGAATACTTCACTGAAATATTAATAAGGGATGTAGATCACAGCAGAACGACACGCTGAAGTCTCTTGGTAAATGACAACAGTGGCCTCTAGTGGTGTCACCTGCTGCGGTTAAACAGGAACGAGATGCAAAGCAAGGGCCCAGCCTTACTAGTGGGTAATAAAACATAATTAGAAGACAATTTAAGAACCTGAAGAACTCTTCTGGAAGTACAGCACTTTGTGTATCTTTGCCCAGGAGATTTTCTGCTCTTTACCATTCTTGAGCTTTCGAAACTAATTTTACACTAAAAATTAAGAAAATTGTAAGCTGATGTTGTCTGGGATATTTGATGCTGTTAACAGACACTTGCCAGCTACTGTTACAACGAGAGAAGAAGTTAATTCAGAATATTTTTTAAAACAAATTAACAAATTAACAAACAAATGGAACAAAGTTTTATTTAAAAAAACCTAGTCAGCAGGAGACTGTTACTCCATCATTTCTCATATTTCTCATCCCCACGTCCACCAGGCAATTGGACAGTTGTCCTCGTTTCCCTGATCCCACTGGAGACCCTTTTTTTGCTGCTGGCTTCACTCCCTGCTTTGTGCAGTTGCCTGGCAATTCACTCGGGTGCTCTTTTCCTCGGGTTCAGCAAGAGCTGGAAAGATGATAAATGATGATGCCAAAGAAGACAACGACAAGAGCCACTCCGGAGATTTGAGCATAGCAGTAAATCACGTATATTCTCGTGTAAAAAAATGAAAGAGAAGGGCTGTGTGAGGCTGGGGGTTCCTGGTGGGTTGGCAGGACCTCATCAGCAGCAGACATCTCACAAAAAGCATCACTTACTTCTAATGTGAGTCCTTCCACCAAAGGGGAAAAAAACATGGAAAGATAAGCTGCATAGCAATCTTTCTGCAGGTTCATGGATTCAGAGAAACATTTCGATCTGGCTTTAGGGCCTGAAAATTGGCACTTTTTGCCCTGAGAATGGATCTGTATGAAGTATGACCCAGTGGCTATGTCACTCTGCTCTTCTTTCCTCGCAGGACCGTGGTGTTAAGGGGAATAACTCTGCAAAAGGACACGGCAAAGGCAACCCGAGCCTCTGTGGGGTCGTCCCAGGAACGATGGTGACAGCCCTACCTTGGGCTGTGGGGGGATCACTGGGCTCCCATGCCCGAGCTCAGCCAGGAAGGAGGAATGTGGGGATGTCTGGGGCTCGGGGAGGAAGAGCGGATGGTGCAGGAGGAAGGTCACCTTCACCCTCCATAGACAGCGATGAACAGAAGTGTGGGAGGAAAGCGCCGGAGCTCTGCCCGCTCTCTGCCGCTCGCTCGTGGCAGGGAAAGCTGTCCCCAGCCTGTGCTTCACCACGCATGACCCACCTCCCTTTTCCTCAGGTGCACAACGATCTTCCCCTGACCTTCCGGCACACAAGCTGTTCCCCGCAAAAGAGGAGTTTGTTCCACAAAGTCACTTCTGCGCTGAGCATTGCATTGGTCTAGGAAACTTGACGAGAAAAAGCTTCGTCGTGAGCTCTGGAGCAACTCAGATGGAGTCCACGGGGTCTTCCTCAGTCCTCTCAGGGAAATAAAAATATCAAAAAATGAAATACAGGACCTGAGGATCTTTTGCTTTGTCAACTACAGTGAACAGGATTTGTGTTGCAGCAGCCTGTCCCATTTCGCACCCTCATTTCCCCCTTCAGTGACAGTGGGGTCATGTAACATTCAATCACAACGTATGACCAAAGATACAAGAGGCTGGAAGTGAATGTAGCTCACTGGGGAATAAAACACATCGAGGTGCATTTGTAGCTGTGTGTCATTCGGTCCTGCCTCCAGTGTGTCTGTCTGGTGGCACATTAGAGGAGGGGACGCAATGCGAACGGGGAGCTGTGAAACCTGCAGTTATTAGCCCAGGGCACATCCTGTTCTGTTGTCTGGCACTGGGTTTCTAATTAAATAATTGCAAGCATTGTTTCCCCATCTGAAATAGTGTTCTGTTAATAAATGCAGCTCGCAGGAATTAATTCTGATTCAAGGCTCTTGCAAAGATAAATATAGAGTCAGCCTTCATTATTGCATGGTGTTTGCTGGGCTGGGGAGAGAGAAAGAGCTTGGCTTCACGTATTTCAAGCATGTGGTGTTTTTTCTGCCTGGATGGAGGTGGTAAGAACATGGTAAGTGCCATGAGAACGAGAGCATAAAAGCGCTTTGTGCCGTGCAGCGCTGGTGTGTGGGGTGCTCCAGAGGGCCCGGGGGGAGCGGCAATGCGTTTGGCCTTTTGCGTTCGGGGCTGTCGTTTGACTCAAAGCACCAGAGAGGCACAGACTCCTGAAACACTGGAGGTACTTCAGACTCTTCCAAACCCTGATCTGTGCTATCTCTGAAACACAAGTAGCCAAGGACTTTGCTTTTTTTCTCTCTGGCCTTGGCTACACACAGTTTCTGTTGCATCCTTGTAATCTTAGGCAGATTCTTGTAAGCTAGAAGCTTTCCTCTTTGGTGCAAATCAATCCAAAGCACAGTTTATTATGCCCAAGATTCAGGATAAGGCTCAGATCTGATGATAACTGACGTGGACTGAATAAAACATTACAAGTACTAACAGCAAACCCTGTGCTACCCATCTGTCTGCTGTTGCCATCTGCTTGCTGCTGTTAAAACTTAGACAGTAACCTCCTTGGGAGAAGCCTCTGACTTGGTTAGACCTGGGTTTTGTGTTTATCGACTGGACCTCTACTTGCTACAAAGTGCAGAAAATAGTGAGAGAGGAGATGGGCAGGTTTTACAGCTCAGGCACGGAGCTGGAAGGCAGAAGATCAAAGTTCAGTTCCCCATTGGATGTCAAACAAATAATATCATCTGTCTCCAAAACAATGGTAATTCTATTCCCGTAACTCACAAGATAAAGGGTAGATTCATTAATATACACGATGCATGCTGGAGATAATGAAAACACTTGGAAGACCAGGATGAAAATGTCAGAGAAACTGAGCAAGGTCTTCTCAACCTGATCTGCACCTGCAAACTCGCTCCCGCCGGGGTCACGAGGGTGCTGCAGGGAAGTCTCAACACCTCTACAGATGCACATGGGAATTTCCTTGGGTTAAGAGCTGAAAGAGCGAAGCAACTCCTTGCCAGTTTTTCCAGTCCAACCCTTATGCTTGTGTGTGATCCGCCGCAGCATCAATCATGTCCTTTAGAAGCACCCTCACTGCCGTGACAGGCCTGGCCTGCTGTACCACCTTTTAGGTGCAGGGAGTGTGGGAAAGGAACAATTCCAGGAAATTAAGCTTATTAAACCTCAGCCTGGCAAGAAAGAGTGAATTCCAGGGTCTCCATGACCGGGCTTTACAAGCAACTGCTGCTACCGGTGGACAATTTACTCCTAATTGTTTTTTAATTTCATGCTGGGAGGAGAAACACAGGCAATCCTGGGTGGTGAAGCAAAGGACCAACCAATTTAATAACAACTGCATTGACTGAATTGACTGAATGAAGAGCTGGTGTCAGCAGAACTCATTCCATCTCAGGTGCAGCCTAATTTTTAAATACAGAGTTGAACTTTTAGCAGAAGAGCAGAGAAGCAAAGAGGGCTTCCAGGTGAATAAAATGAATTTATCTGTGTCCTGCTAAGTGCTCCTGTGAGTTGGGAAGAGAAAGATCACACCCTTGGCCACTGAAGAGAACAAAAATCATGGTGAGAATTATCAGCCTTCCTTCTTGCTATAGCTAAGCTTTCTCCTTCCTGTAATCCCACGTTGTAAATTGAGTCCATCTATTCTATACAGGACTTTGCTGTCCTACCTATAGCCAGTCTCCAGCACGATTAATATGGGTAAGATGTGAAAGATCCTAATGTCAATTAGTGCAGGAGTCAGGGCTCTGGTAGTTCAGACATAGCAGGTGCTAATAAGAAGGTAAACCTCACCTCATGCCATCCTGATGCATAAAAATGGGAAAACTGATAATATAGAGCTGTATTTTGAGGATTTTGAGCCAAAGACACTGCCATAAACACTAGGCATTGGTGACGGGGCTGGGTGGGCAGGTGCTGTTCTTTGAGGCCAAGTTAGTTGTAATCAGTAATAGGGGAAAATGGGACAAAAATTACAGATCATGACATCTTATCACCACTCCACTGAAATCAAACGCTGTCTTTACAAAGGGTTTTAGCCACAAACCAAACATTTAGGCTCACCATTTGGGAATGAGAGTGTTACTGTGGCGCTGCAGAAATCCTCTTTGTTCATCATGGAGCCCAGGGAATTCCTTGTGAAGCACGAGAACAGCTGGGAAAAGGTGAACAACAGCATTTTAATAGCACTCACAGTGCGTATCACAGGCTAGACTGGCATGCAGGGCACCTGGCTACAAAATGGGCATGCCAAAAGGATTTTTTCTGATGCAGTATGCTATCTTAAGTACTTAAACGGTCCTTTTTGCTATAAACATTTCACACTGACAGTAAAGACCCCTTTTGGCAGGATAGAAGAGAACAATCCTCGCTGATACTCAAAGGGGAAAAGAAGCCACAGAAAGGCGACAAAAATTGGCTACAGCCGATGCAACCGGAGAGAGAAGAGCAACCTTGGGACGCACACAAGCATTTGCAGATCAAGACCAGGCACCATGCAGCTGCAGTGCAAACACCTGTGTCACCCACCCATTATCACCTCCTGGGGACAGGCTAATGGCCCAGGGTTGCAGTCTCTGAGTGCTTTTGAAGAGCTCCGTCCCATTACACTGATTACATGGAGCAGCCTGGGAATGTTGCCATTTGGACCACTCTAAAATAAGGTTGGCGAGCATTTAGCAAATAGCTGGATGAAGCCTTACTCCAATGGGAAAGTCCTAACGGGTCCATCACATCTATACTTCGTATGCACAAAAAGAAAAAAATTATTTTGTCATCTCCTATTTCTGTGATGAATGAGTATGGCTTTTTTTTTTTTTTAATCCTATTTATTCTCATGTTGCCTCTGCGAAGCCGGGCAGCACTGCCGTGTATAGATTGAGGCACTGCAAGACGAAGGGGTTTTCCCAGGGTGCATAAGACCCACAGATTGCGTGTTACACAGATCCAACACAACATCATCCTCTTCTATAAACCAGAAAACAAAACCAGGGCATGACACCGGGCCTCCTGCCTGCACACAAACCTCTGCCCAGCTGTATCGGTGCCCACTGTCTCAAACTGAACTCTGTGCAGAAGTAGGATCCGTGTGTCTTTCCATCCTTTTACAGCGCTGGCTGTTCTGCTTAGGGAGTGTGTTACTCTTTCTATATCACAAACAATTCAGTCTTAAGCTCTGAGAGCAAACACCTCCCTGAGAGAGAAAGAGGTTCAGGGAGATTCCTGTTGACTTCTTGTTACTGCACATCTGCCTTGCTCTCACTTAAAGGAGCAAAATGCCAAGACAAGTTTAAATGTCAGGCCTTATGTGAAGCTTGTCAGTCCTGGGTGAGCATCCTCCATGCAGCAAGGATCAGCTGCTACAGGACCAGATGTTGAAGTAAATGTATTGCTCTTTCCTGTGCGTGCAGAACACAAGAGTTTTACAAGCCCCACAGTGCACCTCCAGCACCCTGAGAGGTCAGAGATCTCAGGGTTTTACCAAACTGCCCAGTAAACTCCTACCGTGCTGCTTCTGGCTGTGATCTGCCAGGTTCCCAGGTGACAACAACATGGACAGAAGGGTCCTGGGTGAATAAACCTCGTCCTCTGGCCGAGCAGCGACACCTATGAGCTGGGGCTCAAACACAGCTCTGATGCCATGGGCTGAAACGATGTGCATAGGTGTGGGGGCCTTGGGGAGACAGTTTGGACCAACTGCTTCTAAACCTGCTTTATCTCATGAGGGAAACCAAAGAGGCTGTTTGACTACTTTAAACCATGCGGATGGGTGTCCAAATCTGGGCAACAATGATTAAAAAGGCTTGTTTTAGTGTGTCTTTTTGAATCAGTTTGCTTCTAAGCAAGAATGAAGCGTGAACAACTTGGTTAAACTGTCCCTAGAGATGAAGCTTGTGTACTGCTCAGGAACGGCACAAGCGTGACAAACCTGCCTTTATGTTCTTTCTTGCTAGCAAGCTGTCTTCCCTCTCTTAATCCAAAGTGGCATCTTGGAGCAAAGCGAAATCAGCAGCCAAAATCAGAGATTAAGCAGTTTTATCAAAGGGATAAAGGAAAGCGGAGGCTGTGTTCAGTAATGGACAGTGAAATCGCAGGAGCGGTGGGATGGGGAGGGCTGTGAGGGAGGGAAGTCAAGGCGGAGGAGGAGGAGGGGGGAGGAAGGATGCGTGCCATGGCTCTACAAAGCTTTTTGCCGAACCTCTGGTTTGCTCTGGACTTGCAGGCGCACACAGAGCTCAAGGAGGGCTGCAAAACCCCTGGGGAAGGCGGTGGTGGTTTCACCCAGCTCCATGCTGCTGCACAGGCACCTTCCCAAGGAGAGAGAGATGGGCCAGAGGATGCAGCCGTGATCCCCACGGCGGGCGATAACCAGGCCAGGAACACAACCGTGTCACCAGGTCATTCATTCAAGATGCGCGGCTTCCTTGGAAGAAATTAGAAGCATGAACACCTATGGTAGACCTGGGGTGTGAGGGCATTTCATCTCTTCCATTTTGGTTCCTGTATCAAGTCTCAGCCGCACACAGTGCTGCTGCCTTTCCTTTACATCCCTTCCAGCAGAACAAAAGAATCCCGACTGCTTTCAGGCTTGCTTGAGTGAAGGTCTCTTTATTACGTGTCTAATACAAAAAGGGAAAGTTAAATAAGGTGAAACCCAAGCAAGATAAACCCAATGAATGGTGAGATGTGAGGTGGCAGCTATCCTTGCTATGACTGTATTATCAGGTTTCAGTGAACATCTGCTGCTGAGATGCAGCGGGACGGTGATATTCCACATGTGGAAAAAGGAGAGAATTAAACAAACACAATTGGTTGGGAATAAATGAAACCTAATGTTTATCTAACACAGTATGAATAAAAATTTCATGGCAAAAATCTGCGAGGGTGGTAAACACATTGTTCCCTGTTATATCTGTTTTCTTTATAGGACCTGGTATTTTTTGCTGAAGGGAAAAAAAAATCGCAATGCTGTTAAATGCAAGGCACAAAGATGGTTGTTTGCACTGGAGCCTAAGGGATTCTGAGCACTTGATCCCTTAATTCCTGTGGAAATCCCAGCTAATGTACCCAGCTTAACATGCTTTCTTATCTTGGAGATGGATTTTCCAAACCATCTGAAACATTTTCTGAAACAAACAGACTCTGGCAGAGGAGCCCAGCGGCCACAGGGACGGTTCCCAAACCCTTTGGTGCAGTTGTGGTGGCTTTGGAAGTGCCTCTGGTTGGGTCAGTAGCGCATGTGCTGTGGCCGAGACTCAACAAGTTATTTTTAAACGTCTCTGAATGTAATGAAGCCTTTAATTCAACAGATCTTATATTCATGATTAAATTTGGGATGTATAGTTCAATTCTCATCCAAATTTGCCTTTGTTTCAATGCTGTTTTCAGCCCAGCCTGTGGTCAATTGTATTTGACCTCTCTTCTGGGGAAGTTCCTTCGCTTTTCGATAATTTAGTCCTGCTATGCGGATTTCTTGCAGTCCAATCACAGAAAATGTTTATTGCTTTCTCTTTGGCACATGCTGGGTTTTGCAGAGACACAGAGGCTAATTATATTTGCTTTTTATTGCTTAGTCCTTAGAATGGACACGCTGTTTACGGAATTGTTTCTTGGACTTCACTGGCATAGTTCTCCTTCATAGATCTGAGATTCGTTCATAAACCACAGTGATTTTTCCTGGATTCTTTCTTTCCTATGAACTAATTTCCTATTGAAATTGTTCCCATGGCTCAGCTCTGGACTGCTGCCTCATGGCACTCTCTAAGCCACATTTGGCTAACCACTGATTTAAATGAAGGGTCAATTTATAGGAACTGTTCCTTGGAATTAGATTTCAACTCTCAGTGATTAGGTCCCAATGCCAACTCGATCGAGTCCTTAAATAGCCAAGATAAGTGCTGTGCAAGCAGACTTCTTGTCTACTTCATCAAACCAATTTAGCCAAAAGGTTTTAATCCCGATTCCCAGCACACGGTGAGGTCAGACCAGCAGGATGCATACTGGACAGGTCCACTTCTTGCTTGACTCTCCAGGCGGCATCAGATGCTACTTTTGTGAGTTAATCTCCATTAACAAGAGAAAGAATTGCAAATCTGCCCCTTACTGTCCCCTTAATGAATTAATGGCTTTTTATTCATGCGTACCCTCCATGAATATTATTATAATGAGACAGCCATTTGCCAGGCAGTGGGGGTGCCATGGAACAGTCTGATTACGCTTCTCGTTATAGCACTTGACTCAAACACCAGAACAACCCATCGGGTGACAAGCAGGTCCCCGCTGCCTTTGATGAGGGACAGAAGTGGGAACCTCTAAAGCTCGGAGAAGGAGAACACACAGCAAATGGCTACAGCGCTTGGCGGCGGTGACATCGATGTGTGTTATACTCCAGGAAACGATTTTTAATAAACCTGTGTGGTGCATCCTTGAATGTCGCCTGACAGCTGAAGCAGAGAATGCTAATTCAAGGATTCACGCATTGCTGTGAGGTGACCAGGATCGCAGAGCTCAGATTTAAACGCTGGATGTCAGCGAGTTGCCTCTGCTTCCTCGTGCCGATCGACTCCTGTGACGGCTTTGATCCCTTTTTGCTGAGGCTGGCATGTGCTGAGGTTCTGATTCAGGCAAGGTGACCTGAATGAAATGCTGTTTGCATTTGACCGGGACCATATTCTGGGTGTCAGTTTAATTGCAGTTTAATTAATCTGCTTTAAAGAGCAAAGTAATTAGCCTGCTGTGAATGTTGTAGCATTGTCAAAAGGAGAAAGCTACAAAGAATTTGAAATTGTCTTTATTGACCAAGAAAAAAAGTAAATACTGGCAGTCTGAGACAGCTGAGAGCTCTTTAACCTGCCTGAAATCAGAGCTGGTGCTGGAGCTTTAAGGCAGCCCCATCACCTCCTCCATGGTTTTACTGCCTGTAAGGAGGAAATAAAATCCAACATAAGTGGAGATCAAACTTTTAAAGATGGCAATTAGCCATTTGCAATGTATGCTACATAACCAATGTGCATAATAGCTCCTTGGACTATTGAAACAAGCCAGGATATTTTTTAAGGACGTCAGAAAGATGCTTCCTAAACCACAGTTTCCCTTTCTCAAGTGTCTGTTTAGCAATAAGGTGAACAAAAAATTTGTGCAATAGCTCTTTATGTGTATAGAGTGGCATGAGCCAGTGCTGTCCTACATGGGGGCAGGACAATGACCACTGAGTTTATGAATGAAAAGTGGATCTGATTCCAATAACTCTGGGACTTGTTGTTTAATCTGCATCACACTGAGCAGAAAGAGAGAGGACCCACACCAATTCAGTCCTTTGTTTTCAAGAAATTGCTGCAAACAGATGCAAGAAAGACTGGAAGAAGGGTTAGAAGGTTTGTTGTTAGATGCCAGAAAACACACAGGGGGAAAAGACATAACAAAATGAGCTTAAGTTTTCCTGTTCCTCACAGGCCAACTTGTCCAAATGCATTTACATATATGCATACACAATTATATGTAACAATGTGTGTGTATGCACACAAACACATATCCCTATACATTATATATATATGAGTTCTGTAAGGCTAAAACCACACAGTGTGATAAATAAAGATAACTATAAAAAGAGTAGATATGGAAAAGTGGCATATAGCAATCCACTTCCAGAAGCACAAGCACTTTCGTATTTGGGTCTCCAATCTGCTTAGGAGAATGACTGAACCAGAGACTACATCTGGTATTTAATTCAAGCATTGTGCTGCTGTCAAAGGGAACCAAGCTGGCAAGCTGAATTTCAGCCTGCCAAGATTCTTTTGTAAAAACACAATTCATAGCTTAAGAGTGTGGAAGAGGGGGAAAAAAATCTAGAAAATAAAGACACAATAGCACACTCTCTGTGGGCACTTAAAACACAGAAATACAGAGTTCTCCTGGATTCACTTATCTTCCCATTTCCCTCTGCTGTGATTGAAGGTGTGAGACAGGCTGGGGTACGGTGGGAATCTCTCCGTTCACCCCCATTTCGTGCTGTTCGAGAAGCCTTTGATTTGAAATAATATTAGTCCCTATCCTTGCTTACTCAGACTGGGCGTTATGACCAACAAGTGGGTAAGTTTAAACAAATGCATAAACCTGTTGTGTGTAAACCTCAACGAGAGTATTACTAGAGTAAAATCTGAGCATGGGGACCTCGTGGTCTAATTCTAAATTGCTGGTTTCCTTCAGTGTGAAGAATGACTCAGGACTATGATTCAGGCTTAATATATTGCAGATCTGCTTCACTCTGGCTAGACTTTATGTTCTTGCACTCTCGGGGCCCTCAAATTTTCTCTTCTGTCAGAGAGAATTTATTTTTCCATGAGCTCAATCTCTTCCAATGACATTTACTTTGCAAGGCTGGAATCCCCTCCAAGGAGGGCAGGGGGAATTTTAAAGCTCTTTTTAGGTCCTCGATTAATGAGACTTCATTAATTTTGGCAGTGATTCTCGGTTTTTAGCCTGTTAAGTTTTTAAAATAATGTTCTGAATCAGACACTAATTTTCCCATCAAACATGAGACTATACAACGAGCTATTCCAGTAAGACCAGCCTGAATTTTATTCTAGAAGGTACCATGACATTCTCAAAGACTGGTATCCATAAAAGAATTGTAAAATAGTTTTGTTTATTGCTCACTTTTACTTTTCCAAACAGATCTCTTTTTTTTTTTGAGTCAAATTGTATCATTACATCTTCTATTTTGCCTTTCATATTCATATTAACTACAAACACTTCACATCTACCTGCATCAATTTTAGTAAATTAGGAAACCATTAGAGGATGACTTCATGCATTTGAGGGTATCAGCACGTCCCAGAATGAATTAGGGCTGAAAACAGGAGAAGAGGATGAAATTAACGATTTTGTGAATATATATTTCGGATTATCTGTGTACAACAGCAGGACACGCGGACCAGCTTGATCCTAAAGTAGATTCCACCAAAATCTGAGTTGCTGTCCCTTTGCTATTTTCGTTGTAGATTATCTTAAAAAAAGATAAAGTTCAATTTATTAGTTATGTTAATTCCTACACGTAAAGATCAGAAGAAAACTCAGTCAAAACTTTACATCAAAGCACCTTTCTGAGGAATAGAGCATTGAATTGTGATGTGAAGCAACAGGAGGCATTAGTACAAACACCAGGACGTCTTTCCTCAAGTTCCGTGCACGCACACACAATCACTTTTGTTCTGTTTGAAGTTCACCTTGTGTAGACAACTGGTAAGATATAAAATACAGTAAATCTCTATGGATCAAAGTTATTTTTGTGCAAAGGTCTACAAGACAATCTGCAGACCATTTAAATCCCTCAGTCCTGTTTTGACAGCATAATGGCCCTGAATGACTGTATTGGCAGAATAGTCCTTCTGCATCATACTAAATTTCACCCTATTATTCAGGTCAAACTCTTCTGATTACGGTAAAGATGTTGAGAAGTAAGTCTTCACGTTCAGTGTATTACCGATGAGATGCATTTTGTCTTTCGGAGACAACATAGAACGAATTCTCAAAGTAATTTGAGTAATAAAAGTAATTATTTTGAAAATAACTGTGATGAATAGCAGCAAATTTCAGACCTGATCTTGTTTTTAACAAAACCAGGACCCCAACTCATATTCCATGCTATGCTGTCATGAAGAGGGACCATGGGCACAACTATCTATCTGATTTTTCAGCCACAGCATGGCACAACCACCGGTGAAGTCCATCCTGGCTCCTAAGGTATTGGTAACTTTAACATGTTTTGAAACAACACTTGAATCTGACTATTGATCTCTCTGGATCTAGTCCAGTTGTGCCCTTTTGTTTCTCTTTTTACTTTTTCTTTTTTTTTTTTTTTTAAGTTCTGTACTAAAATATTTTTCCTTTTACCACCTGAACATGCACCAATGAATAACAGGAATTTCACACTTTGACGAGGTTTACCAAGACACTGAGTCCAAGGGGAGAGAATTGGAGCTGTGTATACACTGAAGCCTCTCATTTAAAACATCCCTAAGCCTAAGACACCAAAAATAAACATTTCCACAGATTCGCATGGCTCACGTCCTCTCTGCACAGGCTGGTATTTGCGACTGTGGCTTTGTGTCAACTCCCAGGGAAAACACAGACACTCTCCGGAACTTGTGTTCAGGATGTGACTCTCCCCTTGCAAAATTTAAGTGGAGGAGGCATCCTAATTAAACTCAGCTTGATGGAAGACACTAAATAGTTCTCAAGGTAAAAAGAAGATCTTGCTTCAGAAGAGGCTGATTTCCCTGGTGCCAGTCAAATGCTCATTTTGGATCATCAGAGACAAAAAAAAATAAGCATTAGATGAAAGTCCTACAATAATACATCTGCTAAGTGACTACAATCTCGTTGCTCCTCAGAGTAGTTAATCTACAACTGCCTCTTGGGTGCTGCACAAATTGTAACAAACTTGAGACCAAAACTACTCCATCATTTTCTGTTCTTCTCACAGACTGGAAAATCTAAACTGTCTGAGGCCAACAAATTAATTAATTAAATTCCAGTGAGGAAAAACATTTATCGCAGAGTGTTTTCACAGGCTTCTGTTGATCTCTCTCAAAGATGCCCACACACTTGTTTTCAATAGTCTGAGTGACTATACAAGCTCAAAAGAGCTCCAGGTTTTCCATCTGTGGCTGAGAGGTTTGAATTTAGAAAACTTCTCAAGCAAGAGCTTAAAATAGTTACCAACGCCTGGGCTTATTTCTTCATTAGTGATGCAGACACACAAACCTGGGTGTTCAAGTGCTCTGAGAGTCTTTGCAAACCTCGGCATGACATGCAACTGGGCATATTCAGGTATAATTCCTGCTGAAGTGAGTGATACTGAAATCCAAAGAGCAAGTATTTCCCAGAATCTGTGAGGGTGACCCAGAAATTGAATGAAAATAGCCATTTTCTAAAACTCACTGGTCAATGCAGAGGGGAAGAAAAAAACCCAAACCACGATCCATTAAGAGTATAACTGCAATCAATTTTTTTCCCTCTCTGGCACAGCAACAGATATGTTTCCCAAAGTGTCACCGTGTTTCTGAGGCACTGAAGAGAAGATACCCTGAAAATTATGGGGTTTCAATGTGTCTTAGATTTGTTGTGTTTGGAAGTATGACCCATGAGACACTAAATATCAGCTATTCTCAGGTATGAGTAGCTTTATTCAAATTTTTGTGAACAAAAGTTCAATGTCAGTGGTAGGCACCCCAGTCACAAAACACATTTTTTAAAGAACGGTTCCATCTAGGAATTCACCGTTATATTTAAAGTTCAAAAATAATATAGTTTGATGAGGTTTAAAACTGGTATGGTGTGCAAACAGAGCAGGAATAAGGTCCTGCAAAGCACTGGTGACAGGAGAACGTGGGTTCCAGTCTGGAAACTGGTTGCCAAAGCCGGTGTACAAATGAGGCCAAAAGAGGTGGTTTTGGGTAAAAAGCAGAACGGCTGCAGCACCATGGAGAGCGATCGGGCTGGGACGGGGCCTTCGCCTCCGATCTCCGAATTAAACCACCAAAACTCGCCCTCTCCAAATTCACAGTGAATTACTTGGGTCCTGAATCTCCTCCAAAGTTAGTTGAGGAAAATAGAGGAACTGACTTACAAACATTTAATTCGTCAGCTGGCAAACAAATAGATAAGATTATTGTTTTAAAAATCCAATTATTAGGACAACCTGGTGTTTGGTGACATCAAGAAATACGCATTACAAAAGTGGTCTCACTGTGTCTTTGCTGGGAAACAACCCCGTGGGGTTTCATTCTGTCTTGGCTTGAAGGGATGGGGATAAATTCAGATGCTCATGACGACAGAGTTTGAAATGACTCATATGCTTTATGTTAGATTTCTTCAGTTATAGTCTCTAATATCTAAAGTAAGCTAATATCATAATTTTTAATGTTTATTATCCAACAGACCGGTTGAACTATTACTAAATTACACTGGAGATGGAAGTGTCAATAAATGATAAAAACAAGGCCTATGGAAGGACAGACCTTCGGTAGGCACAGCAGTAGGGTTTTATTTTTTGCCTTTGGCAAAGAACAGCTTGTTATTTTGCTATTCAGATTTGGGCTTGAGCTTAGCTTCTTTTCAGTGGAAAAACATTTTTCTTCTGAAGCTTATTTGACCCTAAAGCATATATCTACAAAATACTTAGATCACCTTGTTTCTAAAATCTGAAATAATATTGTTAGAAGAGCTGAAAGGTTATTCATTTTCTCCTTCAAACTACAACACTTACATAGATAAAGGTAGTGACATTTAATTATGGTGTTGAATAAGATGTTAAAGCTCTGGCCTTCCACGAACATTTGCTTTCACATTCCGTAATGTAATAATATTTTTAGCTTAGAGCATAAACACACTAAACACATTCTGGTAGGTGGAGACTGATGTGAAAAGAAATGCAACAAAACCGATCCTGGCGCCAGTTCTGACAACTCCATCATTTGCCTGGCTGTAACTAGATGAGAACTTAGGAAGAATTATGGGTCCTGGATCCAAGTACGTAAGAGAGTACAGATGAGATGTGTGGTGGACGAGAAACAGACTATAGCTTCACCTAACTCCATGTTGGTCAGAAGGAAGAGGAAGAGGTACGTAAGAGAGTACAGATGAGATGTGTGGTGGACAAGAAACAGACTATAGCTTCACCTAACTCCATGTTGGTCAGAAGGAAGAGGAAGAGGTTGGAGTAACTGTTCTCATAGCCTCTGCAGCCCAGAGCAGTGGAGGATCACCTAAACAAGAGTGTGACCCCCTCTCAATAGTCCTGTCACCTTAAATGGCAGAATCACCAACTGGTTTAAACCGAGTGGTTTCAGTTACTGCACACTGACCTGTTGTCCCTGATGCCCAGACTTGTCATGTCAAGAGCATCTTCAACTTTCAGCAGCTGCTGCCAGGGGAAGGTTTGCTTGGTAACACCAGTTTGTAGATTCCTGTGCCATATCCAGGGGAAAATTCCTCCTTGGATAACACTTTAAAAAGGCTATTAACATCTGCAAGTGAAATGGTCTTGCAGAATTATTTCATGGTTGCAAGTGACTTCTCTACTATTTTTTTATCTTCAGCAGTATCAAAAGCTGTTTGAGGGGAATATCTTAAATTTTCAGAACCACTTGCAGTGTGTCTGTTAAATGTTTCTGCCTTGCAAAGAAAACAATACCCTGGCTCTTATCAATATCACTCAGGCACTCATTTATGCAAGCAAGAAAAGATATATGTATATATCCAAGGGCAAAAGAACCCAAAGCACTTGGATTTTGAATTATAGGACTATCAGAATACACTGGCCTTTTGCTAACTATCCCCCCTGAGCTCCTGTGTGACTTTTCTCAGAACAATAAGATTGCATCTCAAATGTACTTGGGAAAGACAGATCCGCTGGAAGAAATAAAAACAGAAGCAAAATGGTCATCTGTTCTTCAGGGAGGCTGAGTCCCAAGAGCACAATAAAGAATACTGTTAACATTCTGAAAACACTGATAAGACTGTGACCACTTCTCCCATTCTTGTAAGCAGCGAATTTCTGGCAGGCATTCATTCAAGTATTCTTGAAGTCTGTTTTAGAAGAGAAAAAGTGGAAAATAAATAAGGATGGAATTATTCAATCAAATCTACACCTCTATACTAAAAATATTGCTTTGAAGCTTTTTTTACCCCAGAAGGAGTTCTTTGACCTACATTTTGTAGCTATTGGTGAGAATCCTAAGCAAGTACAAAAGCACAGTTCAGCCTGTGGAATCTTGCTGAGTTTGCTATGCTCATCTGGTAGACCCAAGAATTTCTCCTTGTGTGTGTGAATTTTGACTGAGTGTGATAACTTTCTGTATAGCTTAGAAAAAAAAATAATCCGTGTTCACGTCTGAATTTGATGGAGTACGTCTCATCCTTACTTCGGTTGTGGCAGCAGAATGAGACATATGGTTCTTGAGTCGGCTGCCATGTGCTCACGCAACATCACTCAGTCACAACGCTTCTTGACATCACTAGGTCTTACTGAGAAACATCCTGGACAGTCTGATGCAAGTGTAGTAAAAGAAACAGATGGGATAGGTACAGTCCTTTCATCGCTTCTTTTTTTAATATAAAACCTCTGGCAACTTTCATATGATTCACTGGACAAAATATTGTCCTTATCCAGGAAGCTCAGACGATCTGAAAACATGTAGAATGGAGAAAATAAAATGAAAAATTATTAGTTGTTCTATACAGCACTGCTGAAGGACTTTCTGTACTTAGTTTGCCATTGTGCACTTATTCCAAGAAATGTTCTCAAATTAAAAAAAGAATGAATTTGTGAAAGAGATCTCTGCTTTATCTAATGTGATTTCATTTGTGTTAGTCAGGTGGAGTCGTACAATAACATTTCTTTATGAAATTCTCCAGATCTGCATTTGACCATATTGTTAAAATTGGTCCAAGACTTCTTAATGATGTTGGGAAAAGTGCACACTGGGCACCAAGGTACGACTTCATCATCTTTGTTCTCACCCTTGAGAGGGTGAAGTTCAATTCTGCAGCCACAGAGGGTAAATGTGGAGAAGTGAGGGTGCAGAGCAGTGGTAGTGTGGGTGGCTGGAGAGCCCTCAGGGGACATTTATATTGCACTGAAACTGTAGCTTTCGGTTGTTTCTATGGACTTAACATTTGCTATTGAATACCAGGAAATAATCTCCAAGCTGTGGTCTGTATATTTTCTGAACCCTTTTAGACCCTGGGAGTGGGGAAGTAAATGTGATGTTTCCTTCCAGTCTCACAGGACTTGTGTTCCTACCTAGATGCAAAGAGCTAATACGGACAAAGGTGTGATCCAGATGATGACTTCATTTGTCTTCTGCCTCTTTAAAAGCAGATGGGCAATAGTGCAGGGCAGCCTTTTAACTTTCGGCAGAGAAATACTGACATTAAAACTCTTTGTATTCAAGCACAGCTTCCTACAGCTAACAAAGATTGTATAAATCTGAGGAAAATCTTTGTAGCCAAAATCCTTGCAAAAAGCAGAAGTCATGTCCCAAAAAGCAATTAAATACTTGGTGTTTGGTTTACATTTCCTGTGACATTATACAGAAAAATTGAGCTGAATTACCTGAAGACAAGAGTCAGAGTTAGAGAGTTACAGCCAAGAGTTTGCCCCCTCTCCCCCAGATGTTATGCTTTTGAATAAGAACAACCATCCTTAGTTTAAGAGGCTTCAACTATCTCCCCAATACCTACCTCTATGCTAAGTGTTCTTTGCAGACATACCCAGACTGAGGCCCTCAAGCCAAAGCTGTAAATCACCTAATAAGGTATGTTGTGGTGCATTAGTCTCAGTAGAATCTAATTTCACATCTAAGGTATTGAGTCCTGGCTGCTAGCCACAAAATTGAGACAGCACCCTTCATTAGGGCTTGATAAATCTTACAGATGTGTATGGTAGCGTTTGAGAAAGCAGAGTTAAGGGCTCTTCATGTTCATAAGAGGGTGCTTTTGTTGGCCTTAGTTTTGGAAATAAGAGTGGTGTTTCACACTCAGAACACAAACATGACTTGGAGTTTCAAGAAGTTCATTTAGGGGGAAAGCTTAACAGAGATAATTAAAGCACAGCTCAACTAATCTTGATTAAAAGGAACCTAATGGGCTACAAATTTATTGAAGTTGATGTATGCTTCAGCATTTACTCATACTGGGAAGCATTTACTCGTACTTGTCAAGCCCTTCAAATTTATGTTATTAATCATTGAGGTCAGCCTCCAAGAGAAAGATGTACGACTGAAATGTAGCATATTTGCAGGTAAATGCTTCTCATAGTGAATGAATGATGCAAGAAATGACCCAAACGAGGAAGAACTGAAATGAAATAGTGTAACAGGATCTAGCTAGGGCTACTGAGATGGAAGTATTGGAAAACATTGAGCACTTGGGATTTTTTAAATTTAGATTGGACAAAATGCTTCTAAAAATAGCCAAAGGGATATTCTTATGCTACTGACCACACTGGATGAATTAAATATTAACATCATAACTGGAATATCTATGGGTCTGTTTTCTGCAGTGTGGGGGTAACTTGTGGTTCTTGAAGATTTCATTCATCTCAGTACACTGCATTGGTCTGAAAAGCAAACCCAGATGTTCGCTGGATGCTGGAGAAGGTCAGATTTGGCTGGGAACAAGGCGCAGGTTCCAGTGACGGTGATCCCTGTCTGCTGAAACCAGCTGCTAAAGGGTGGGGTGGATTCTCCAGCGCCAGAGAGCTTTAAACTGAGCCTGGATGACTGAGGAAAGTCCAGTCCAGATGACCATCTTGTACCTTGAAACATCTAACGCTCCCTATTTCTGAATCCTTTGGTTCAAACTTTCCTTCTGCTTCGCTATCGACCCAGTGCTGAGCTGGGGGAGCAGCGAAGGTCAGCGAGCTTGACAGGCACTCGGATGATCGAACAGATTTCTTCTGGTGGCTCAGACTTGGCTCCCTGCCCCTCTCCAAATCCAATCCAGCTCGTCAATACGCTAAAAAAAAAAAAAAGCTAGAAAGGAAAACGAGGCAGATAATAATTGTGGTTGTCAAAGATCTGTTGTTGCTGGAAGTGGAGAGGGAAAAAAAGCAAGCCTGTTTCTATCTGCTCCAGTAAGCTGAAGATTCAGGATACATTTCTGTGTGTTTATCTGCAACCTGACATTAAGCAAATTGAGTTAATGTTAGAATAGGTTGTGCTGCCAGCTCAGTGGATGCAATGGAGAAACTCTCCCAAAGCAGACTACGATTAAAATGGTGAAGGAGGAAGATAAATTTCAGATGGAATAAGAGGAGGAAAGTCAGTAAGTGTCAAGTAAGAACTCCACTCACTGCCTCAACACAGTACGAAGGACTCCAGGTGGAACATGGATAACATTTGATCTTGGGTTTAGTCTTATTTGAGCTGTGGAGAGGAAAAATGCCCAAATGGAAAGCGTGACCTCCTAAAAGCAAAGGAGAGACAGAGTAGGTAGAAAAAGCAGTAGCTATGGGAGTCTGTGGTTGTTCTTGAGCTGGAAAGAGCTCAGAATACTGAAAAATGTGTCATGATTATATGTTCTTTAGAAGCCATGGAGATTTTCAACACAAAGTGGGAATATTGTCTAAACTAGGTAAGTTAAATTACTATAATAAATTCTCCACCAACTGATGAAATACTCCGCTAAAGGTTGCAAACACTGAAGTATTTAAAGAAAACACTGTTTTACATTACATTACATTAGTTCTGTGGAGGGAAGAAAAAAAATCTGCTAAAAACTGCACAAAGATAAGCAGTGGTAACATTATCAACCCGGGATTCTTGAAGAAAATGCTATAATACGGAAACAACGACAGAGAAGAAGATAAACTTAGGTAAGTTATGAATCTCTGTGCTCTTACGCAGGATGCTACAGCCACAAATTAAACCTATTCGAGAAGAAGTTCTACTTGCCAAGAGCATTTTTTTTTTCTTTTAAAGGGAAAAGCTATTTTGCTTCTCAAGCGTAGCAACCAGGGGGAAGTTTAACTCGACAAAGAAGAGAAACAGTAAAATAAAGCTGATAAGCCTTAAAAAAGGTTGTAGGCAAGATACATCCTTCTCTAGAAGCTCCTATCTGTCACAAAGTCGATTTAATGCTTGTTTAAGGCTGTACCTTGAGCTGCCCATGATATGACCGGAGGAAATAGCTGCACCCAATAACCCAGGCGAGCAAAAGCTCCTGTTGCCACCAGCTGCAGAGCTTCCTGATGGAAAGCTGAGAGCAAACTTTGTCAGGAGGGGAGAGTGCAAATGAAAGAGGTTTTAAGCACAAAACCCGCATGTTTCCACACGTTGCATCCCTCCATTTTTTGTCCTTTCACCCCACCCTCAGGACTGGAGGGCAAGTGGCTCGTTTTCAAAGGGCTCCTTAGTGGGGGACTACATAAATTAGCAGGAATTGCACATGGCTTAAAGCTCAAGCATATTCCTGAGACACTACAGGGAGCAAATACAGATTAAAAATCCATTTAATTACCCGGGAAAGAGCCAGGAGGAGCTGTAGTCTCACAGCTGCTTGTTCATTCATTGTCAGGGAAATAATAAGTGTTATATCCCCATCCAGGCTGGGATGGACACTGAGGGATGTCTCTGCTTGAACTTCTCTATTACTGCAGCCTGCATGATTTGGTTTAAGGTCATGGCTCCTCATGTTTTCATTAAAACTCTCTTCAGTACGAATGACCTTGATAATCATGATATTTGGCATGTATACGGAATTTCCAATGCACAGAAGTCACAGCCTTGTAAAGCTTGTACAACAGACACATGTGGACTCTGAAAACGACGGGATGTTACGTTGTATATGTCCGATAAATCTACCATGAGCAAATCCAATTCTAATTGGTCTTTCACCTACCATCAGACTTTTTGATGTGTCTATCTTCTGTTTCCCATGCCTGAGTTTGTTTTTATTTTCCTCCCCCAGGTGGTTTTCCAAATGCTGGAACCCACCTCCATCCACATGGGAGGACAGAAAATGTGTTTTCGGGCTGCCAAAGTCTAAATCAGAAATATTTTGAGAAGCGGGATTAAACTCTGCTCTCTTGTACATTAATAGCAGCCATAATCTCAGCTAACGCACTCCCACGTGTTTTCAGAAGTGATAGTTTCCGATACTTTCGGGGGTACATTGTTCCAAATAAATTTCCTTTAAAGTTGAACAGCCTGAATCATGGTTTAAAATGTGGCATTAGAAACACAAATATATCCGTCTCTATCAAGTTTTATCTCCCAGTCTCTCTGATGAGAGCATTTTCAATTCTCTGAAGCAAAAAATAAAAAGGTGAAACCAGACCTGCAGGAACGAGGTTTTTTTCCAGGATCCAAAAAAAACCTCACCAGGAATCAACGTGACTATCCAATTTAACACAACTGAAGCATTTCAGGTGTAAAGAAGCAAATAAAAGGTAAATAAATGTTTTTGAAACGTTGGTCTCAAAAATCATTGTCTCATGAAAACTGCAAACAATAAAACGAAACGCGCCGGTCACAGTAATAGAGGGTTTTTTGTAAACAGCCGGCTTTCGCTAAGTAGTGTGAGGAAAGGCATCAGTGTTTCTTTTCCAGTGTTGTTATCAACTCACAGTGGAGGCTCCACAGAGCACGGTGTGCCAGCAAAATGGGCATAATACTCCCAGGGGATAGAAATTAAATAAGTATTGATAGAGCATTTCGAAAGAGTGAATTGAAATATTTTAAGTACAGACATTATAGCTGATAAAAAAACCCTATGTAGCCTTTGTTCTTAATACAGCAAGACATGCAAAGTGCTATGAAGAATCCAAGAAGACGAATTCTACCCATTAACCACACACTTACTAGTAATAGCGAGCCTGCTAATGAGACTGGCTCACTTCAGCGCCGAAGCAAATTTGACTGTGGAATTTAATAATAAGGCTATTACGTTCCACAAATTGGCACATGCGCATAGAGATTGGTTTTAATGTTTCTTTTTTTTTTTTTTTTACATCTCCTTCTCATTAAAGTCAAAGCAATAAATTGAAGTGAATTTGTCTGCAGACTTAATTTCCTAACAAGACCAAAGGCTGCAAGTTATTTCCATTAGAAGACAGCTAACATGCTAGCAGAGGCCAGGGAAAAGAATACATACAGAAAAACCCACCTCGATTGTATTGCACTGCAGATATTACGGGCGTGAGAAGGACCCCCTCCAGCGTGGCTGAGCAGGAGATACAAATGCAAGGGACACAGTTTGTCTTCTGTGATCCAGGATCCATAAGGACTAGTGAAAATTGAGGTTCAATTCAGAGCCACCTCTTTATTGACATGCTGGACTAAGTGGGTAACGATCAGCATTGACAAATCTGGTTTGTTTTCCTCACTTTTCTCCATGAGATGACTCACATTAAGATCTCAGGTGCTGGAAGCTCATACAGCACAACACTGCAGATTTGAACTATTCGAAGTAGCCTTGATGCAACCCCAGCACAAAAGCTGCAGGATTCTTCGCCTTTTTTTTGTGATACCTCTGACTTGTCTTCCTTCACAATTTATTTTCATTCTCTTGGAAAAGCTTTTATTGTTGCTTCTATTTGCTAGTGGCAGCAGGTTAAACACTAAAACCTCCCCTTGACTTGAGTTTTGTCCTAAGCAGCTTATAGACTTGTTCCCCTGAGAGTGATTCCTTGAAGAAGAAGCTGCACCGTGGGGCTGGTTGTGGCACGGATTTGTCCATCACAGGTAATGCAGGGGCGTGAAAACCTTCCTGTCCTGCCCTGAAACAAGAACAAAAAAAATGTTAATCCTTTTTGACTCAACAATTGCTAGCGAAAGTTTTGGATCACCGGAAATATTGTCATTCGGCTTTGAGTGTTTCGCAGCTATCACAAAGGAAATAAGTGGGTTTGGTTATATCAGATGCCAGGGAATGTTCTTCATTATAGCAATATATTACACTCCGTGTCTTTTTGCTGGAGAGCACTTGTAAGTCAAGGATCATCTTTCTACCCTTCTCCTTGGAGAGAGCAGCAAGTTCTGGATTTGAATCCTAAAACATGCAGTATTTTACCAAATACTTGATTTTACCAAGTTGCTGTAATTACCCCTTCAAATCCTGCAATAAGTTCCCGAGCTTGTAAATATTTGTCATTAGAGCTCTCAAGCTTTCTATTCAATAAATCCTCTCTCCTTATTTAATAAAGACTGTTCTATTAAATGATTCGCCTGTGTTTACACGTGCATAATGAGGAATCTGGCAGAAAACCAACCAAGTTTGCAGGCTTGAGATGCTGGTTTCTGCTCACATTAAGAACTACAAAATAAAGAATCATTAAGTAACTCACCTCATCGCTTTGCTTCCCGGTCACAACACGACAACAAAAAGCCACCCACAGAGGTCACAAGAGACCTGTTGACTTCACCAGCTCCAATCCTCAGCCCACAGAGCAAAGTTTTGAATGTGCAAACCCGTTTGAGGGAGGAGGACATTTATTCAGGACGTGTATTTTGCACAGCTAAACTCCAAAGAATTATGGTGAACTTTCCTTAGAAGAGATCTGGAAAGATTTACATGTTTCCTACTGGTTAATAATGGTGGTGTCTCTGTTGCACTGTTAGAAAACAATAAAGTTTCATGGAAAATCACTCTGTTCCTGCCCAGTCTGGACTCCCTATGTGTTTTCTGTGATCCTATCACTTGTTTAGGATGGTCATGTAATGCGGAGTAAAAGAACGTTTTGCAGAAGTGCTGCCTAAGGATTAGGTGCATAATGCAGAAAACTATGAGAATTCAGAGAAATATCTTCATCTGATCTACAGGTCTGCAAATCACCTGGTTTTCAAAATACAGCACCTCACATTCCTCCTAACAGATGTAACCACAAGGTTAACAGAAGAAAGTCACATTCTGAAGAAAATACGTGCTTGGACATCATCTAATTGGGAGAAAAAAAAAAAAGTACCATAATCAAATGAAAATGCATCTAATTATGTTTTATTATAGTTTATCAGAAAAAATCTATGCAAATAATTCCAAACACAATACAGAGAAGTACACTGCTTTAAAACAGGAAAAAATGTGCAGATACAATTATCCTCCTGCGAAGGTTCTGCAGTTAAGCATTGGTCACCTCAAATGTTTTTCCTGTTTCATCCCTTTGATGAAACGCAGCAATTCTTTGGAAAGGATTTGCTTTGCAGCTGGAATCCTGCCATTTTCCTCTTCATTTCAATATGACGGCAAAATCATCTTCAAACATCACTTGAGTCTGAGAGACTCTTATCGGATGCCTGTTAAAAAATAGAGAAAAGCAGGATGTGGGCAAAATGATTTAAATAAATTATTCATCTCTAAAAACTGTGGTCCCCAAAAGCTCGTAGAATCAGAGTGCCAGGACCATTCCTGTCTGCTCCGTACCACTTGAGCTGCTGGAGGATGAGGACAGGACAGGGCACTGAGGACAGGAGAAGGAGGAGGGACAGAGATGGTGAAAAACAGTGATACATAACTGCTGTTTCTCTCCAGCCAAACACTGGAAGGTCACGGAACCCTTTGTCATCAACGGATTGAACGAAAAGCAGATTGAATACCTGCCATTGAGGCACATTCAAAGGGCTCACTGATTTTAATGGCTGGTTAAAAAAATATAAAACACATCCAACGAAGTCTTCCTGATGGAAAGTGAGCTTCTCATTGAAAAAAATAAAATGCCAATCAAATAACCAAAAAATCAGTTGAAAACCACAAGGTGCTGCTGGTACAAACAAAGTGGTGAATGCAAACCTTTGCCAGTTAGTGACTGAGACAAGTGATTCTTGTTCAGCGCTGGGAAAACCATATTTTGAAGTCTGTAGAGAGGAGCAGATGGGTTTATTCAGGGAGGAGTATGCTCTGTGTAAAGACGTATTTCTATCAGAAGGACTGGGCAAAAACCAAGGCTTTAATAGCAATATGTCTGCCAGATTTAGAGCTGAAGGAGCGACAAGGTCACTCCATGGCTATTGAGAAGAGTTGATTTGATAGTCATGGAAAGAAGAGTGGTTTTCTTTCCCAACCAAGTTGCAGGTAGCCAAGCAGCGTTCACTCAAGACAATAGTGAGCAAACCCAGTCCCTTGGCCCATGCTTCGTCCTCCAAGAGCCAGAAGGGGTTGTTGGAGCATCACCACGGTAGGGAGTCACCCAGGGCTGCTCAGTAATGACCAGCTGGGAAGATCTTCACGCATCTCTGCCACCGGCAATTCAACAATTTGACAACAGATGGGCCTGTAATTACAGCCCATTTGAGAGACTTTTTAATGCACTGATTTGAAAGGCATTGATTTTTCTTCCTCGTAAGGAGAATAACAGAGAGAAATGAAAACACCTCAGCCTCACCACGATTCCTGCTGCCTGGCTTTTCACAACATATTCAGCAGGCAAAGTGGAAACATTCGGCTTCAGCCAGCCAAACTGTGAATGTAATTGAATAGAACAACTATCTTCCAGTTAGAAGCTGAGCTGAAGCGTGTTTTCTGTGAGCTTCAAAAGTGTTTGAGCTGAATGCAAGCCAATCATTGAAAAAAAAAAAAAAAA